>VZTB01000052.1:90224-203676 GCA_013397245.1 Thryothorus ludovicianus | reverse complement strand
GGAGCGGAATAGAGCCGGCCCCGCCCCGCGCCCGCGCCGCGCCCCCGCCCCGCCGCCGCGGGGATGGGCGCAGGTGAGCAGCTCCCCCGCCCCCCGGGACGGGAAGCGCTCCGCCGTGCCGCCTTTGGGCTCACCGTAAAGCCCCTAAAGAGAATGATTTGAGAAAAAAGGACGGAGCTCGGTGGCTGAATGCGCGCACAGTGCTGTCGTGGGGAGAGCTCACTCCCTTCACGGGCAGCATTCGGCCATGCCAAGCACCCGAGGGATCGGGGCTGCCTAAACCCAAATGGAACGTGGACCGGACAAAGATTGTGGGGAGCGGCCGGGCGGGGCAGGAGAGCTGGGAACGGAGGGAGCATCCCTTAAAGGGCTATTTGCCTAGCTTTGAAATCCTCACTGGTCGCTCCTGGAGGTGTTAGCAGATTCTGGAGGCACCAAAGGTGTTGCCTGCGCCCTGGCTTGCACTGCTGAGATCGACGGAGCCCGTTGTGGGCCACCACTTCGAGTGAGATTTAAAAGTGTGTGCTGTGGGCCAGAGCACCTCGTGTGAGACTTAAAAGTGTGTGCTGTGGCACAAAGCGAAGACTTTAAAGTGGCTGGTTTGGTATGGAAAAGAGAAAACTGACAGGGAGCTTAAACATGGAAAGGGTCCTTGAGAAAAGGATTGTGAGTGATTGTTTCTCATGTCCTTCAAGGGCAAGATAAAAAGTTATCCATTTAGTTCTCAGGAAAAAAAGAATCGCTTAAATGTAAGGAAGGCAATTGCAAAGAGCAAGGAGGATTTAGACTACAAATGCATTGCGAGAAGGGGTTGTGGAATCCCACAGAGGGAGTTTTTTAAGCACCGGTGAGACCACTGAGGAGGATCTGGGAGCGCTCGCTTCTATAGCTGCAGAACTGGAGTGAAACTGCTCTGCAGGTAGAAATAACACAAATTACACAAATGTCCAGCATTAACACTGCTTTGGCAGTCAGTGTCATACACTGCTGAGGTGAAAGAAAGGTATACAGGTGACCCAGGCAAAGGAGTCATGCATGCATTCAGCAGCCGTGCCTTGCCCAGGGTATCCACAGGCAGCACCTGAACAGGCAGGTGGGCGAACGACACACAGCCTGCCAGAAAACCCTAACAAGATTGCTGGATTTACAGAAAGATGTAGAGGACATATGGCAAAACTTTCACCCCTGGAAAAGCATAAATGTAGACTTCTTGAAATGTGTCAGTACAGATCAGAAAAATTATTGAAGGTAAAGAATTCTTTTTTTTTTTCCTTCATCTTTCTTTCTTTTTCACTCCTGTCAGATTTTTCCCCAAGGTTAATAGCGCTGTCCCACATGGTCCAGCATGAGATGAAAGTCTTGTCTTATATGTTTAAAATGGCTCTCTCCATTTCTTTACTTTCTTTCATCTCTGACAGCCAGTCTCTTTTGATAGGCGAATCCTTCCTCTGCTGCAAAATGGAATACTTTTTTGTTAGCACACCAACAATTTCAAAATCAAATAATGTTTTAAAATCATATTTCTTACTTGGTATTAGCTGTATCAAATTAATCCTAGGTAGGAAAAAATAACTGAAATATTTGATTTATTAGTGTCCACCCCCCATTTTCCAGGTGTCTCTGGATTTTGTTTCTGTAGGAGAAAAAAGGCGAGTTGGAATTTTTTATGTAAAAATTGGAGCATTTAATTTCTTAAAGATGCAAAGGCAGGGCACAGTATACTATAAGATGTTTTCACTAAAGCATTATCAAGGAACATGTGATGTTGTTATTGTGGCAGGTTTTTCCCTGTTCTCCTTGATTAGTGCTCTTTCAGTTAGTGGCGTGCCTTTAGGTCCTGCACATCCCTGATCACATGAAGCCGAACTCCGCGTGGCTCTGCATCATATGCCTCATTTTCACGAGCATTAGTTCAATGTTAGATCTCAAAATCAAAGTGGCAACAGTATTATCCACGTGCTTTGGCTGACTATAAATAGCAACAGTAAGTGGGAAACAAAGGTGAATTGCTTTTAACCTTGCCCCTTCATTTATTTTTAATAATTATAATGATAAACACAGTTGCCCTTCCCAGTGTATTGCACTGAATACTGTAAGTTCTCTTGTCTGTATCCTGTTTGCATTATAGAAGCAAAAGAAAGTTTCTTAAGCAGTGGAGGTTTCTCTTAGGTCTTTTTCCTACCTTTGTCCAAAATATAAACCAGAAAGATTCTTCTTTGGCTTTGCAGCCAGCCTCACGTGTTCATCTCTTCAGTTGTCACTGTGGTACTGTGACAGTACATTAGGACAGGTAATGCCACCTCTCTTCATCATCTGCTGGAGACAACTTGTAGTAGGCTGACATTTGGGGGAGTGCAGAATAAAGAGAGAGATGAGAGATCTACAGACTTTGGACACAAGACAGATTTGGAGATAAGAATGATAAGCTTGAAGAAATATGTGAAATTATATTTGAAAAGTTCACTTCAGCTTGAAAGCCTGAAAGTGATTTAAACTTTGTGGATGAGCTCCATTGGAAAGTCAGTTCAAAATATTGCTTTTAGACATCCATGAGATTGTTGCTGAAATAAACATTAAATAGATCAATAATATTGGTAAGATTAGGCTAATGTTATCAAAAAACTGGTGCTCTAATGAAGGACTTGTCATTTCTGTATCTGAATGGAAATGCATTTGGAAATTAATGAGTTTGATGGTTTCAAATAATTTATTTGTCAGAGCTATGAAAACCTTTTTTTAACAGCATATATAATCTTAGAATCTGTTTTATCTATGACAAAATGTATCTATTGAGAAGAGAGGAAAATACTCTTCTGATACAGCCAATCAATCCTGGCTAGAGTCCTTCCTGATAACCCGTGATAACAACTTTTTCTATAAGGTTGTATTTTCCTTTTTCTAAGTTGCAGATTGGCAGACTTTAGGCTGGAGCATGGCTCTTTCATATAAACTGGCAGCCCCAGCAAGCCAGACAACTCCAGAATTAACTTCTCTGTGATTCCTGAAGGCTTTGAGAAATTATGAGAGTTTGAAACACATATTGATTTACCGATGTTGCTGTAAAAGCTTTCTAATCACAGGCATAAAAGTTTGTTAAGTTTTTGAAAAGTAAAAAGTGGTTACATTTCTGCCTTGTGCACACATCTAAAACAGCATTCTGAAGAGTGGCTGTTAGGAATGTCATATGACCACTGTGCAAAAATATATACTCAGCACTCTGCTGTATCTTGATCCTAATCAACAAAACTGTAGCTCTGAATTTTCTCAGGCTCTTGTTTATTAAATTAAAAAAAAAAAAAAAGTGTGAAGTCTGCTAGTCTAAACTGTCAGCACAGGAAGGTATCATCCAGTTGGATCTATTTTCTAGAAACTTAGAGATTTTGGGACATCCCATTGCATTTTTTGTTTTTTATTAATATCAAGTCTTCTGCTCTTCATGCTGACATGTGTTGGGGGTTGGGAGACATGTTAGGGTGGGTAAGTGGAGAAAACTGGTAGCTCTTAATAGGTGTATGTCTTAAGGCTTCATCTGTAGATGGCAGGATTATGATGTCTTCATGCAGTTTAACTGATAAACCGTCTGCTCTTTTTGGAGGGATGACACTAAAATAAATTCAGATAAAGTGGACACCTTTATCTCATTCCCTCTGGAATACAAATCTTCAAGCTGAATCCATTCAGTATTACTAAAGTGAGAGGTGTGTTTTATTACCTTTTAATCCAATTGTGTAGAATACTCACTAAATCCCATTGTGTTAAACCAGCATTGCCATCCTTGTTAATTAATGATTTTTCCAGCATTGAATGTCAAGAGCCTAGATATAGTTGTCATTGAAGCTTGAAATACATGCTGGTTTTGAAGACATCTTGTATTATCACATGCATAGCACACTATTGTAAAAACTGTTTTATCAGTCTAAGCTTAAGTGGAAAATAAAGGCTCTAATCTTCTTGATAGCATTTTTTTGTTAGTTTATAGCCTGCAATCTTACTAAGAAAAGAGATTTGTCTTAATGAACTGCCAAGTGTAGTTCTTGCCTTTATCGCTTGCAGCTTTATTTGCACAGGCCGCTGTTGAGAATTGACTCCATGCAGCAACCTAGGTCTTTTCAAGTATTGTTTTGTCGTACTTAATTTTGTTGCTGGGTTTTTGTTGGGTTTTTTTTCATGAGTTCAGCATATAGAAATATTTGTGGAGAAACAGCTGGTGTGGCTTCCTCAAGTGCATGCTCCTTTCCCAGCTTGCTGCCCTGGCTGTTCTTCCCTGGCTTTCATATATACAGCAGCTTTGGGCTGCAGACCCAGGGAGCCTTGTCCTTGCCCTCCCTGCCTGCTCCCCACAGGATACTAATGCCTCAGTTGCTGAAACCATATCCAGGCTCTGAGTCTCGTGACAAGAACTAACTTTGCTTTGCAGTTTATGAAGAGTCCTTCTGTGTTTTCTTACAGTGCTTTACCATATCTGTGGTCTAAATAAATGGCTAGAGAGGGGCTTGTCAGGCGTTTTTCTCTGAGGTGATTAAAGCCATGTGAGATCCAGTTGACTCCTTTGAATATTTGCTAAATTGCACTATTTTGCTTATAAATCTGTGAATCAAATAAGAAGAAAGCTAAAAGAAAAGCAAAGGAACTGCCTTGATTGAGATATGTCAAATGCATAATATGGAGAAGAGGTTGTTTCTCTTGCCTGTGTTCTCTGAGTAGATGAAATAAAAAACTTTTTTTTTATCATGTCTTGCTTGTCACCTTGCCTCTCAAAGTATCCTTTTACCTATTTAATTTAATGTTCTTTAGGTGTATCATAAATTGCTTCACTCCTTTTTAGCTTTGCAAGGTATCTTCAAAGCTATTTCGATACCATTTTGTTTATAGCTTTGTGTAGTTTGAAGAAATGTGTCAGTTCCCCCATATTCAGCTTTAAAATTTGTTACTAACTTGGGTTGTATTTTATGGGCAGGCAGCCTGTTTTGACCCCCCCTGTTAGAGCTGCTCTCACATGTCTGTTGTGGAGCCTTCAGCCTTTGTCAGAAGAGCATCATATGAGCCTCCTGCTCTATCCTCATCCCATCTGCAGTGCCTGCTCTGCCTGTCTCCTTGTACAAAGCAAGGTAGATTTGTCACAGTGCTACCACCTTGTCTGGAACAAGGATCTCTTTGTTTGGCCTTAAAAGCAGCTGGTATTTGAGGGAAGACTGTTCTTAGAGTAGTAAACAGACTGCACATGTGACCCATTTACTATTTTTCATAGAAAGACACAGAAGCCTGGTTTTCTTGGTTGCCTCTCCACAAAGCTTGTCACAGTTTCTGCTCAGTTTTGTTCAGTTACCGGGATGACCATGGGCAGTTGAACTAATTAGAGAGCAAGACACTTATTAGTTGGCATCTCCGTCTTTGAAAGGGTAACTCCCATCATTGGGAAAGCTGGCCTTGCAGCTTGCTACAGATGGATGAAGTATCCACAGAGCTAACTTTGCCTCTCACTTCTGCCCCTGCAACCTTTCTGAGTAATCCCTATTAAATTAAAATGCTGTAAATGCTGTTGCCCCTCTCTCTGGAGTAGGTGACCCTTATCAAAGCAGTGCTGTGGTGTCTTAGGCGACCACACAGCAGGTATGTATGTATTTAGTCTTTCATTACTATCTGGCTTCACAGTTCTTGGTAACCAAAAGTCTCCAAGAGATTATTTTCCTATCAGTCTTATTCCATTTTCCTATAGCTATCTTATACTGCCAGAGGCTTTGAGGTGTTTTTATTTATTTTTTTTTTCAGCTCTGTGTATTTGTGAATGCAGTATATGTTATAAACCCCATGCCCACAGTGTTGGGAGACATACACAGCATTGAAGAGTTAAGGATTGTCAAAAATGCCTTCTCATTAAGAAAGTAATGCCCATTGTGTTTATCATCCAGTCCTCTTTTTGTTCACATGTAGAAGGTTTTTCAGTCCTTTTGATAAGTTTTCAAAATGGAGTGGTGCAATAAGATGGAAATTACAGTCAGCAGCCTGTTATGTAGCATAAGTGAGCTTTTGCAAACACTTTATACCACAATGAATGCTTGCTTCCCAGCACCTGGAAAGGCCTGCACCAGGGGATTGCACCTTGATAATTTGCATTTTGATGACTTAGTTTGTCTGGATAACCAGAAGAAAAGAAAACAGTTAGTGAAGATTCTCGGTATTAAAAATTATATTTGTCCCTGTGGGACAGATATTATGAAGACGATACTAATGAAATCGTCTAGATTTAGAAGACTTGTGAATTTGGGTATTCTTTTAAATAGGATGGCTACTCATAATTTTTTTCTCCTTCTCTTCTGAGTTTAAGGTTATGTACTAGGGTCATATCTATGCAGAATGCTCAAATTCAGACAAATTAGTTTCAGGATGTTTTCTGCAATTGTTTTCCTGTTTTATCTCAGTTCTTTTAGGGAGTTGGTATTAAAATGGTGAGTACTTCGGTGTGCAATTTATCTAGAAGTTTCTAAACATTTTTCCCTACAAATATGTCTGATACACAATATAAAAATATGAATGGATTAGTGTAAAAATAATATGCATTATTTTTACTGGTATGCATTAGTGTAAAAAAATTCTAAAGACCATATCTGCTTCTGTCATGGTATGTTAAGTTGGTTTCCTCTTGTGTGTTGTTTCTGCTTCTGAATTCGAGGGCACTGCAGGAAAACCCCTGATTCCAGTTGTGGACACCATGCCAGGCTACAAATTGTGTACAGGTTCCCACACTCACCTAGCAGGAGGTGACCTCCAGCATCTGTACCAAGCTGCATTTTCAGAACTCACCAGCTTTTTGTACCTGCAGTGGAAAAGCCATTATTTCACTTTTGCCTATTATAAATCTTAGAGACATTTTGATGTGAAAGTCAGGGTCCCTAATTAACTGCCTGTACAGCCATCCCCTGCTGAAAGGCAGCTGCCTTTGAGGAGGAAGCTGTTGTCACCTGGCAGCACAAAGCCCTGATTTAGAACCCAAAAGCGCCCAACTAAAATGGAGATTATGGATTCTTTAGGGTTCAGATGGAAATTACAGAGCATCCCTTTGCCATCTGCTCCTTGCTGGAAATAATGCAAATGTAAATGTCAGCTTTGCATCCTATGAGCCCATTACCCCTCTAGGCCTTTCTTGCTGGGGGAAGGTGCATCTGCTGGGACTGGGTTTTCACAGCTGATAGCATGGTTTCTGTGTCTGTGTCCATCCCAAACTACTCCTGTGTCATTCAGGCCTGTGTTTGTTACATTGGTTTGTGTGACACTGACCATTAAATAAGTTTAGGAAGTTCCTGACCCTTCTTGTCCTATTTCTGTCCCCTTTTGAAGCACTTTAACTTGCTAGCTCTTTGTTTTGCTGTCACAGATATTTTGAGGAACCACAGAAAAGGCTATTTTCACCCTAATCTAGTTTGTAATCTGGTTTACAGTGTGGCTTTGTGAACAGGTCTACTGCCAAACTGAGGAAGGAACAGCAGTGAGAACAAGCAGTGAGAAGGAAATTACACTAGCTTGCTGCTAAGGTAGCATCTCATTGTAGTAAACACTTTTTTTTTCTATGTGAGCCAAAATACCAAAGTAAATGCCATAATGCCTCCCTGAAGCCAGGTGTGAAGGTACTTACAGGTGATTTCCCCATTGTAGGTGCACACCTAAATAGCCAGGGTGGTTGCAATAATGGAAGGCAGCAGTCAGCTCCTCCTAGGAGTGCTTATTTTGCTTATCTTGGAGCTGTTTCCTTTGCCCCAAGTTGGCTGGCTGAATATTTTGTGCTCAGTCTGAGTGGCTGCTGCCTCTATTTATCCTTATATTAACTGTTATATGAGATATCAATAATAGGTACAGTCTGTGAAATGCATGATTTTGGGTGTGTTACCAGCCCTCTCTGCGCAGCCTGCACATGGCCCATTGTTAACACAGATGTCAGCCCAGGAACAGCTTGCTTTTCTTGCTACACCTCAGAGAGCAGGCAGCAATTCCCTCCCAGATTTTTTTCAAGTTCCTGTGTCAGAAGTGGATCATTTGGTTTGGGGCTTTGGAAATGAAATTAGTATAGCAGTTAGGATGTGGCTGTGGCAAATTCCCACTCAATAGCCTATGACAGCGTGCACTGGATTTATGACAGTGACCAGATATCAAAATAACACGGTAGGGTGGCTCCTTTCAAGAGCAAATTTAAGAGGTGCTGTTAGCTGAATCTGAGTCAGAATCTCAACCTGTGGTTAAGTCTTGGGGCATTTTTATCTGTAGAACTTTGATGCCATGTTAATAATCCTCACTGCACGCCACTGTTCAGCTGATAAGTAAGGAGAAACATGCAAAAAATGTAAATAATATTTAGACTTTTTCTTTCATCTTCTTTAACAGATGATTTCTCAGTTTCTCTAACATAATCATATGATCAAGGATGTGTCATTTTGACCCTTAAAAGCCTGGAAGAACATGAACATGTCAAGTTCCTTTCCAATCACTTCAGAAATCTTGTGAACAAACACTGGGTATATCCAGAACTACCAACACATCACAGTCCTTGGGTTCGTTTGGCTAACTAGCCAGTTACACTATCAGTCGCTGATACAAGAGAAAACTGCAGCCTATTTTCAAAGAATAACAGGGTCCTGGATCAGCAAATCAACTGTCCACTTGGTACCTTTTTGCTGGTACTAAATTCATGAGCCAGACACAGTTAGGTGATAAAAAGGGGTTACTTTTATAAGGATCCTAAGATGAGCAATTCACTGTATGGAAAAGATGCACCCGTAGTATAACATGTATACAATTTTTATATGTTTAGCACATTGGCATATCTGACAAAAACCCTCAATTAGAGACATAAGTGATGAGGTAATACCCCCTAGTTCCTCCCGCTTTGAATTTCCCCTCTTTTAGATAGGAGCTCATCTTCATTTATGAAAGTGTGTCTCGGAGAGCTAGTTTCAACCTTGGCTTTCCTGAGAATCTAACCTTGGACCCCCAGCTTGGAGCCTCTGGGGAATTTACCTTGTCTTTCTGTCTAATAGAGTAGATAAAATGCTAGCTATGAATACTATGATAGGCTACAGAGCTACAAAATATATGTGTAAGGAATATAGAATGTATATAAAAGAAAAAAAGGCAAAAATCAATTCGGCATCATGTTTTGTATTCATGTCATATTGCTCTATGGTCAGCTACAGTGGATAAAATGTTATTGATTGAAAGCTCACTGAGTTTTGCTTCTCTTAGTTGCTTAATGAAGACAGGATCTCTATTGAAATGAGCCAGCTGAGACTAAGATTCACCTGTGTCTAAGCTAGACAACTAGTTTCTGTCTATATCTAGTGCAGAAATGCAGGGACCTCTGCAGTGACAGTCACCCAACCTGTTGCAAGTGGGATGAACTGTCCTCTGGAGATGTCTCTCTCTTCAAAGGGAATCTAGACAAATGGTTTGGACAGATATGTCACTTTTAGGTGGCTGAAATTATGTGAAAGTTGCATATGCTGTCTAGTCTCAAAGGTTAACAGGCATTTCCTTTAAATGTCTAAAAAATAATAAGGTGGACAAATACAATCAATGAGTTTTCCCTGTAAATAATTCCAAAGCAAATCTAACCAAATGTTTGGACATGGAGACTCAGCACAGATCTGTCCAGATCTTTATCACTACCAGCTATGTTTCATACCCCTTTGCTCTTTCCAGCTGTGACCAGTGGAGTCGTAAACAGGTCTGCAAGTCTCCTTGCTCCATGGGAAAAAAAGGAACCTGCAACTGCCATATGGCAGTGGGATTTTGGACCCCACATGCCCTGCCACACTGGAGAAATTTGGTGAAGTTTCTCTGTGCCATGCTGTGTCCAGCTATGAAAAGTGTAGTGACCTGTAGTGTTGTGTTCTGTGGCTAGTGAGGGCAATGTAGAGCTAGGTGTTAGCCTCCAGTGTGCTACCTTCTCTTCCAGTATGCCTCATGGCATTTCCAGAGGGCCTCCTCAGCTGGGTGATACATACTCCTCCCTGAAGCTGCTCTGCTTTTTATGCATCAAAACCAACATAGCACAAAGGCTGTGGGTTGCAGATGCCCTCTCCCACTGAAACATCCACTGTACTTCCCAGAGTACCTTGCCTGAACTGTCATCCTTCCATTTACAGTGATATGGATTGAATGGAATGTCCTGATGGAGGCAGCAAGCCTAGCCACTCTATTTGTAGGTAAACTCCTCCACTCGTGCACACTGTCACAATTCTCTAGGAGTGCTTATAACCCAGTGAGACAGGGTATAGCTGGGTGTCAGTAAGCTGCTGATACCTTGTCTGTGGCTTAGCTGGCTTTCCCTCCATTGTGCTAGGCAGAGCTCTGTGGGGCCACTTTGTGGATCTAGGCAGGGACCTAGCTGAGCTAAAGTATTGCTGTAACACAAAAAGGGAGGTAGAGAACAGGGTTGATTAAATTTACATCATTGTCAATGAGGAGCATTGTGGACTGCAGCCCCAGCAGTTGTATTCTAGGTCTTTGTTGTTTCCTAGTGCTGGCAAATTCTGGCCACTGCCTCTGTTTTCAGTTCCTTTAGCTAGGCTGTGGTTTCATATAGATTTAATTTCCTTCTACAGAAGATGTTTGAGATAAATTGCATCTCCTTTTTCACAGACAAACTAAAGGACAGACAGGGAATGCTCTTCTGAGTTCATCTGCACTGAATCTGTACAGCTGTGGAGCATCATCAGGTAGTATGCCTTTGGGGCAAGAGGAGGTGAGGGGGTGGAGATGGCTCCCCAAGCAATTTGAGATAGTATGGGATTACCTTTCCTGCAGTGGCAGCAAGGGTCTGAACCCAGGATGCTCTGCACTATTACGTTTCAAACAGGGATTTCCTCCTGGCACTTTCTCTTGAGTGCACTCCAGCTCATGCCCAAAGCTGTCTCACCTGTATCAGCTTACTGGTGGGCTGGGAGCAGAGGATTAGGACTACTTATGCATTGTCCATTTCCCCTTTGCAAGGGGAAAGCTGATACTCCCAGTTTGGGACATAAATGTTACATCACTGATGTCACTACAATAAACAGCATTGACAGAAGTATACCCATGTTGACCATGGGAACAAACTATTTGTGCACAAATTGCTGGTAGGCCTGGGCACATTCTCAGGCATATTGTTTCTGAAAATGCTCAACTTACATGTTACATTTCCCACAAACAACTTAAATTCATATTCATTCATAGCCTGCTTGCACTATTTGATTGACTGCAGCCGGATAAAAAGGAAAATGTTTGCTAACTCCTTTCAAGACGAGTATGCAACAGTATCTCAGTTTTAACAGCAAGCGTATCTTTAGAGGGCATCTTTTTGTTACGCAAATTATAGATTTTGCCCAATCTATAAAAGAGCACTTTCAGTTCTCTTCTGATTCTCTTTTACTTTTATGATAATCTGAACATTTATAAGACCAGACATGGTTTAGATGTTCAAAATAGAATAGTATTTTTGGACCGTGACATCAGTTTTTATGCCATTTCACTCTATTTTGAGCTACAATTAAAAGTTCTTTTTTAAACAAACTGTATCTAATTTCTGCGCTAAATCAAACCAGGCAACAAGAAATGTTTTTACTTTTAACTAGAATGTCATTAGAGTCAAGACATGCAAATACAACGTGGAATTGTAAGACATCTCTGCCAAAAAAGAAAAAAAAAAATAACTGCAAAGTCTTTGTCTACGCTAGAAGAGTGCTTTGGAAATAAAAGAAATCCTGGCAAATCCTCGTGAAGAATCACTGCTTGCACCAAAATAAAGTGATTTCCCACCAGAGCTTGTTCCAGTTTTCTGAACAGAAGCAGCAATACCAAAACCAGTTTTGCTGTCCCAGCAGCATTTGCAAGCACGACTGTGTTTCTGAGAGCTGTGTATTATCGACTCCTCCTTGACATCATTATTTCAGCAAAAATTTTGGATCCAGCTAATGCTGTGATTAGGAGCATAAATCAAGAGAACTAGCAGAGAAGTGACATTCAGTTCTACATGGAAATAGTATGCAGAAAATATGCAACAAGTGTTTTATAGAATATTACATTTGTAAATAGACCAATGTTCCAACTACATGGTGGGCCTAAATTCCATTGCAGTATACTTTAAAGAGACACACACTGCATATATATATATATATATGTATATATACTATATATACCTTTGCCAGTTCTTCAAACATATATTTGTTCTCTGAGAATAAAGCCCATAGCAGAATATGAAGTTTTTAAAAAAACTTTTTAAAAAAAATTTCTGGACAGAAATAGTGTATGACCAGTGGCTCTTGCTGCAACCAGCACTAGCAGTTTTTGCACCCAGCTGGCACAGAAAGGTTAAGCTGCATTTAACCAAAATCATCAAGAAATCATGCAGATTTCTTAGCCACTGATGGCTCAGGACAGAATTTCAGTCCCTGGAGATGTATTGTCTTCAGAATGATGCTTAGTCTTCAGCATCCAAGAAGACTCAGTGTAAAATTCCTCTCCCAGGTGGTAATAAAGAACTGGAACCTGTGACCCAGGGGAAGGCTGCAGTATCTGGAACTTTGATGTCAGTGTTGATTAAAGTCTGTCTTTGAGCTAAATGAGAGGCATATGAGTGTGCTTGGTTAGCTGTAGAAAGCGTCAAATATTCAAAGCCTAAAACCACACTCTTAGATCTCTACCTTTAATATTCTCCATGACTTGTGGGGAGACTCTCAAGGTCATTCAGCTCTCTCTTGCATTGCACTGAGTCTCCACAGCTCCTGCTGCAGGAAAATATCTTTTCCCACATCTGTCATGGAGAGCCGTGTTCCATGGTGAGGCATGACCTGAGCTCACACTTTCATGTCACTAATGATTAGGAACTCTGAATTCCTCTCCTCCACCCACTGCCTCATGTTATTGTGGGTTTTTTTGTTTGTTTGTTTCCAGCCTATCCTTTCTCACCCTTCCATCTACCTCTCCAGCCCCTTGTCCTGTCACACTGCCTCACTGACAATAACAACTCGTAAAACCTGAAAGTGGTGAGTAGTTATTCCAACTTCTGATTGTTAGGAACATCTCTGCAGGTGTTCAGGATGGGATGCTACACTGGGCTGAATGTGAGATACTGCTCCCCATCCAGACTATGAACATCCAAGTAGGAGAAAGTAAATCCTGCTTTTTCTAATATGCCAAGGAAATCTGCATCTCTGCTAACCCTAGGAAATGTCTCCCAGACACGCACAAATTGCTTTCTTTGTTTGACCTGTTTCCTATCTATTAAGCAGACTTAATGGGACTTCCCCCAGTTTCCTTTTGGTCTCTTTCATCTTTTCTTTTTTTTTCCCCTTTGGCTTCTATTATAAATAAAAATTTCCTAATTATTTCTGATCTAACCCTTTAAGACTTTCACATGATGATGACACAGTAAGGAAATGAAAGAAGAAAGATCTATTTGTGACTTGATCTGGTCACCCTCAGGCTTTGAAGTGGGAAAGATTTAGGTCTAGGCAATCCATTTCTAATGTAAATGTTTCAGTCATATATCTGGAGCCCCCATTAGTGAAGGAGCAATCTGTCATAGGCTCTCCCTACACGAGATACTTTGTGCCCTTGTTCTCTGAAGAAAGAGTTGTCAACACAGGAGGTGACTATTAAATTGGGAAACTGAAAACATCACTAATAATGTTCATTAACGGGAAGGGAATTACTTTTTTTTTTTATTAACCTAGAAGAGAAACAGAGAGATTTGGTTTTATTGATATCTACAAGATAAAAAGAAACAAAAACCTAGTCTCCAGATAAGCATATTTCTGTGCAACATGAAATATGTAATTCCATGGAAACAAACACACAGATATAAACTAAAAATGCTTGAGGGCATCTTTAACTTATCAACATAAGAAAAAGGAAAAGTAAATATAAATGTCACAGAAGATATAACTAAACTTAAGAGAGCATGCATTGTGTTAACGTTTTATGGATAATTTGCTAAAGATTAAGTTGCATACTAGTAACTCACATTTTAAAGTGATAACACACAAATTGGATGGAAAGAACCAAAACAAATTTATTAGCATGATATAAATTACAACCATACTAATACAGACCTGCATCTGGTGCAATTTCTGCTCACATGTTTAAGAGGCAGTTAATTAGAAAAATATTACATTAGTCCGACTTTTTTTAATTGCAAGCAAAACCCAAGGTTGCTGGTTTGTATGAGAAGGGTTTAACCTCTGTATAATCCCACTGTGCACATTAGACAGCCTAAGTTTACTAAAACTGATGTCAGATTATAGAAATCACTATTCTAGCAGCTGCTGTTCTTGCTGATGCACTGCAGCAGCTTTTGTTTCATTGTTACTATCATATGACAGAGCTGAGGGAGCTTCCCCGTGGGAATCCTGCTGCAACCCCAAATATTAGCATAAACAGCTGAGTTTCTGCCAGGTTTGGTGACCCTGCAAAGAGCTGCTGCAAGCTCACTCAAGCTTGGAAAGCAGCGCTGTCCTGTAGATCATTTGTCCTGGCCTTTGATACCCCTGTGGAAAGGTTGGAATGAAGGAAGGTAATAATTGCATCTTTTATCTCCAGATGTGATAGTGGAGCCTGTGGGTGTGCCCATTGCTCAGATCAATTTAAGTTTTACAGTGTCTCTTTAACGAGACGGGCCGGTGGCTGCTGCCAGCGGCAGAGGTGCACACATGGGAAGGTGGCAATGCTCTGTACATGTGAACCATGTAGGGTCTTCCCTCATTTTTCTAGTAACTCCTGAACCAAAAAAGGCCATGCACCAAAAAAGGTTTTGAAGGACTTGTCATAATTCCTAGATAGTAAAAAGGGAGGAGGGTCTCTTTCCAAAAGAAAGAGAGCTTCAGCTCTGGTAGGTACATGTGGTGCTATTCAATGCTGACTTCTGGCTCTCTGGGTGTTGTCAGCAAGGTAGCAAGCCCCAAGTCCAGCGTCACACAGGACCTGAGAAAAGCTTGGTTAGCTTCCTAATTCCTCTATTTTCCTGACAATTAAGAGGTCATACATCTGGGGAGCTTGATTCTGCAGCATCTAATTCCTCCAGAAATATTCCTTTGAAAAGTTACCTTTATCCTCCACTTGTCTGGAAAAGGCACTGAATTTCTGATTCAATCATGTCCAGCATCATAACATGCTGGGGGAGCTACTGCTGGCATTCGCAGCTTCTTGGCACTATCTGTTGTGTTTGGATTCAGATTGTAATTTAACTTTCCCTCTGCATATGTTGAATGTCTCTGACAAACCTAGTTTGGTAGAAAAATTTTATGATATGGTTTTGCAGAATGCTTTTTGCAGGCATCTCTAAAATATTAAGAGTTTCAATCAAAGAGAAGGGATTATCAAGGAAAAGGTGAGGGGGAAAGTGAAATTACCAAAAAGTTTTAAACGTTTCCTACAATTACCAGCCGTCTTCAATGTACCTAAGTGTTGCACTATGAACTATGTCTTCAAGCAGTTCTTGAACCTTCACAATACAGATTTCAGATGTATTTGTTTATGACTGAGGCTTACTGCGTAATGCAGATAATGTAGCAATACAGGAGGCGTGAAGCATGACATGAAAAATACGATTAATGTCAAGCTCACAGATCTAGTCTCTCTGTGATACATCCTCAAAGCTCCTTTCGCCTCTGAGTTACACATTTGAAATCAGGAAGACATAGCCTAATTTTCATTATCTTTGGATGCTCACAAGTGTTTAATAAGAATGAAACTTATGCATGCATTTTCTCATAAAGATCAAATCTCGCTTGAGAAACCTGATAGCTTTTCTTTGTTGTCTCTTAATTCTTTTGATAAATTAGCAACTGAAAAAAATATGGTAGGGGTAATTTAAATTAAAAACAGCAACAACATTTGATACAGTGCCTTGAAAAGTCTTGCTCTTAAAATTAATTTATAATAGCTTGGCCATAAAAATTGCTATGCAATTTGAAAAATGTGAGCCTTAAGCATAACCAAACCGGACATCTATAAAGTTTTCACAATCAAAAAGCCTTTCGTCCTCCATGGGAAAAACTTTCCAAAACACAGTAAATCTTTGTTCACAGAGCTGTGGTCCAGACACGAGAACTCAAGTCTTCTTAGAAAATGTTACAGGCTCTGTAACTGTCCAAGACATGCAGCACAGTAAGGATTCCTATATGATGAAATTCGACCAGATCAATATTGCCTGACCCCTTGGGAGTTCTAGGCTTGCAAGGATTCTGATATTTGGAGTGTCTTCAGCTCTCTGACAGACACGTAGCTTTTTTTCATTAATTTTTCTTGCTTCAAGATCCACTATGTCAGATTCCTTTGCTTGACCCTGTTTTAATTGCACAGAATTATTTTTATACCATTTATGATAAGTATAAATAAATAAATAAGATTGATGCATAGGATGCCAAATGCTCCCCTCTATTCCAGTCTACATGGTGGAAGAGGAGCCCTAATTTTCGAAGGAAGAGCTTTCGCAGCAACCCCCTTTGAAGTATGTTAAAGGTAGTTTAGAAATGCAGGTATTTTTAATCAATATTATGTCACTGGACTGTGGAGCATTTTCTGCATTTCTAGAGACTGTGGCAATAAGGCTCAGATGTTCCTCCAGTAGCAAGTATACCTTCAGACACATACATCTTTGTAGTTCAATACACTTTATTATGAACATATACCAAATTAGATATGTATTTTCAGGTGTCATTGTTTTGGACAGTGATACATTCCAGCACAGTAGTCACAATTTAAACAAATAAAAGGGATATTCCTCATCTTTGAAATGTTTTCAGAATCATTCAGTTCCCTCTGTAATGTAAATAAGTAAAGCAAGAGGTTATATGGATTGTGAGCACTCCAGGCTGGTACAGGACAGACATTCCCAATGCCAGGGAAAGGCAAGGTGGCTTCTAACAGATTTACAATGATTGACATTAACTGCTTCCAATTAAAGAGGCTTTACCCAGAGAAGGCTAATTGCCTTGTCTTGGGAGGTGAGAAAACAAACAAACAGTGTTCTTAAACAAGCATCTTCTTAGAAAAAAAAGAGGAAAGGAAGCTGTCAGGAGGACAATACTTTTGCCCTTGTATTTAAGGCCCAGAGACCAAAAGGGTCAGCTCTTCCTGAGTCTGGGGACTGACTCTTTGACCTCCAGAAGCAGCTCAGTTTTTAAAGCTTGTCTGAGAGCTCATCATTAAGATACAGGACAAGTTTGGTGGGGCTGGACGTGAAGCTGCGTTCACCCCCTCTGCCCACCTGGAAACCTCACTGTTAGCAAACTCAGGCTGGTTAGATTAGGGATGTTGCTCAGGACATTTCAGGGAATAGACATGTCTCAGGAAATGAGAGTTTGGCATGACCAATGGATTTTCAAATGTGGACAGACATTTATTAGTACTCCTGTTTGTAGTTTGTTCAGCAAGATCTCATGTGAATAAAAGCCAGCCATGAGAAAAGTTACCAATAGGCCTTATGCTTGTTTTATGAAGTTTAAGACTTGCTCTAATTGAGATTCCACAAATGTGCAGCCTTGGGTGTTTCCTATTTTGACTATCATTGGTACAAGGCTTGGAGGAGGACTTTGCTGATGGACTTTTCCATGGCTCTAGCATTTGTCAGAAGGCTCTGATTACACAGATGTCTGTGGGCTTGCCAGTTTGCTGAGGGCAGTCACACACTAGCTGTGTCTGCACCCAGGGCTGGCAGGGCAGAACCAAACTCAGCTACAAAGGTCATTCAGCCTCTGCTGGACTTTTAAATAGTCTCATTTTCTCTGGTGCTGTCCTGGCTGTGCTTCTGGGGCTCAGCCACCTCTATGACTAGAAGTAAGCAGCTCATGGGCTGAACCAGCAGGTATGACAGCAGAGGAGAAGCTTGTTTCAATGAGAAAGACAAAATCCAAAGACACTTCTTACCACCTTGATTTCCACATCTTTAGTGCTGTTAATTTGTAAGTCTTTCCATGAACACCTTAATCATGCTCCACTGGTTCTGGTTGATTGTCTTCAGCTCCATAATGTGCAGCCTTTTTGATATGATGTGCAATTAAATGACTTGCAAACATGGACAAGGAATGCATTACTGCTTCGGTGCAGGTGACAAACATTCCTTGACATGGCAAATTTCTCTTGACAGCATGGAGACAGCAACTTATCCAAGGGAAATGCTCAATATTACCCTCACTAGACTTCAGCTGTGAGACCCACAAATTTACCCACTGCTGATCAGCAACACCTAAAGCAAATTAATTCTGTGCTGGAAAACTTTCCATCTGATACTTTGACTGCCATCTTCAAGCACTGAATGAACATTTGACTGCACTGACTCTGCCTGAACATATTTACTGACTGAGATACGCTTGAGAACACTACCTGAAAGACACTCATCCCTCCCATCCCAGCCAACACTTAACCATTGTGGGAATCTCCCTGTACCCCAGAATGAATCCTCACTCTAAGCTGTCTTCTTGCCTCGTGTATTTCTATGAAAATTTTCCATGTTTACGAATCCACATTTTCTCATGAGAAACTGTTTCATCAAAGCATTCCCTGTCAACTGCAGTTTTCTTTCACTTCAAAGGCAAACACTGTGCCAAAGACCTGCATGCTGGGAAATTTCTAAGTCAGATGTCTTGTCTCAAATGTTAAAAGGAGTCATTCTGTGGGGGGGTTGCACACAGCACATAATGCCCACTGTTAAGTATTTGAGGTAAACCACATTCAACTGGAAAAGCTTGAACAGTATGTAAGATTTAGCACTGCCTGAACTGTGACACTGTGACCCAGAGGCATTTTTTTTTTTCTTTTTTTCTTATGATAAACTGTGGTGTCATCGAAGTGTTGAATGCCTAGAGTAGTTTAAACCCATATACTTACTAAACTCCTTGTGTTTGCTTGCAAATAAAAGAGTGTGTGTGTGTGTGTGTGTGTGTGTGTGTGGTGGAGGTGGGGTGTTAGCTGTTGACATGCTGGACTGTGTGTTTATCTCGGTCTAGAAACCTGGACATGTCTTGTTTTGGACATGTGCCGGCTCCTGTGTTATGCTGGAAATAGAGGTCTGGCCCCTGGAGAGGCAGAGACAGCCATGTGCAATTTTCTACATTCTCTTGTAGGAAAATACACCTGCATCTTGATTTAGGAATGGTACTCCTCAGTTTAGTGTTCCCACTGGTGCTGCTCACTTGCTCCCTTTCCCCACCTCCTGTGGTGGGACAAAAAGGGGAATTGGAAGCACAAAAGGTAAAGATCTTAGGTTGAGATAAGAAAAATTTACTGGAAACAGCAATGAGGTAAGAAAATAAAGGGTTACAGCAACAATACTACAACATGCATGTACAAGAAATGAATGTTTTGCACTTGAGTTCTCACCCCCGACAGTAACTGACTGCTCCTTCTACCAGGCTACCCCATCCCCGTTCCCAGAAAATGAGTGAGGGGTCATAGAATAACCTCCAGATCCTACCTATGCCCCCTCCTGCCTGCTGCAAAAATTAGCATTGTCATGCCAGAGCTAGGAAAACATGCCAGGGCAAGCAGGAAGAGAAGGTGAAAACACACCACCATCAAAAATAGTTTATGACGGTAAGGTACCCTCTCCAAATCAAGACATTTGAAATTGTTCAGCTATGCCTGCCCAAAGTCACTCTGTTGCAGGCATCTGGAGAGTGTGCCAGGAGAGACATGGCTTTGTGTCAGGTACTTTGGGGACATAACTCTTACATGGCTTATCTTCATGGGAAGTACTGCCAAGGAAGTTCTTAATAATACTCTGACAGAAGTCAAGTAGGCTTTCCTCTTCCAGAGCAAGTTACATGCTGAGATAGGATTAGTGTCCCTCACCATCATAGTTCACATTTTATGACAGAAAAATACTTCTGGCTTCTCCAAGTAGTTGTCCAAGTCTTCCTTTAGTTTCAGGCACACAACCATTTTTTTTTCAACTCTTGCAGCAAAAGCCTTACTTATTTATAAAGATTAAAGACCAGATAGATTTTGAGATGTGTATATATATGTATTCTGTAGATCAGGGTACCAGCCCAGTCTAAGCTCTCAGAAATACCACTAAGCCTTTTATCTTGAAACTGGGCTGCCTCTGGTAAAGCCTTTTGGGCCAGTATATGTGCAAATTTGTGCTACTTAAAATCTGATTATATCACAGCTCCCTCTGTAGACTGTCATTCCAAGCATGGATCTAGATGATGTTAAGCAGTAGCTACAAAGATTAAACATTTTGAATCGGCAGGTCTGAATAACCTGCATCTGTGATTTTTAAGACAGCTAACCAAGGAGCAAAAATGGTGATTTTCAGCATACAGGAAAATTTCCAGCAGTGTCCAGAAGACTGGAAGAAATTCAATGTCATGTCAGTATTTTAAAAACCCGTAGCAGGAAGCTTGGATATTACAAGCATATCAGAACTATTTGGAAGCAAAACAAAATGTTGAATTGTGAGTTTAGGACTTGATTTTAAGGATAGAAAGAAAGCTGTTTCAAATCAAAATTGGTTTATGGAAAACAAACCTTGTCAAACTAAAATATATGTTTTTGTAATGAGATTGACCATTGCTGGAGACCAGTTATTAAAGTAAAGGGAGATGACATGGTACTACTACTTTTGCAGAAACTCTATATCATCAAAAATTTCATGTTTAGATTGAGACTGTAAAATTTAAAGAAATTAAAATTTAAAGTCAAATTACTTAGCCAAAACCTATAGAAAGGGTTCCAAAAAGACAAAACATTTCTGAAAAAACCTTTTCTCCTCTGCTAATAATTTTGAAACTCAGGAAAAGGTAAGAACCATATTGCTCACCCATGCAAATGGATATTTGCATAAATGACGCAAAAACTAATGATAGCAGGATAGTGATGGCTTTGATTGCTGCTGAGCAGCTCAAGTTATGCAAATATACAAATACTGTTCCAACAAATGAGTAAAGGGCAGTGGCAGGTAAGTTCACCAATAAGCCTTTCTTTGGGATGTTCTTTCTCATATATTCTCTCTTAAATATTCCATGGCATTAGGCTCCAAAATAAATACAAGTTAGTCGTCTGCTGCACACCAGCAGTATGCACCAGATGTTTGAAAGCTGTGAATACATTTAAAAATGCCATTTTACAGTGTCTAATTATTAAACAGGATGAAAATTTTGGGCTCTATGCAGGAAGCTGCAATGACTATCTTATCTGTGAAGGATTCATTTAATTTGTGGCAGAATGGCTGCATTTCCCCACTACCAGAGAAAGCAGAGGAAATTAGAATGAACACACTCTCACTGAAGAGGATGGGAGAAAGCCTGTGTGCATGCATTCATAGAGATGTTGGGTTTACATTGATCCAAACTCACCAGACCTGTGAATTGAGAAAAGTAGATGAATTCTAGTTCATCCGATGCAGACCTTCCCAAGTGGAATGAAATTGGTCTTATTGCATTTGTATTTAATTCACTGGTGGGCGTAGCAATCACCCCTCAGTCTCAGATGAGAGTTTTCATTAGCTGATACCTTTCTTTCCTGTTGTGGATGACTCCATGAAATACAACCACAGTCAAATGGACACAAAGGATCAAGTAATCACAGTCTAAAAAGGTGCTGCTCCTTGGCTGAGAGTTGCCACCATGAAGATGGGAGATGTGGAGTTCATTTTACTTTTCATGAGTCTGAATAGCCCAGGTTTAGAGTGGTTACATCTCTAGTTCTCCAACCACTGCCTGCCACCACCAAACACCAGCCAAGGGGTGCATGTCTGAGATCTGCAAAGGTCCTTGGGCACCTACCTCATATCAGCTTCCCATGAGTGTCCCTGGAGACTGGAAATGGAGACAAACCACTGTTTGCTGAGGATCTTTCCTTACACAACCAAATGGCCACTAACAAAGCTATACATTCATTATACATGCATATTATATTCATTATACATTCATTAATACATGTGTATTAATGAACTCTGGGAAGAGAGGCACACCTTAATTTGGAAGGGAGAGTGCTTTATTCCAGGGTCACTCAAATGAATTAATTGATCAAACTCCCGAACTAGCCACCAGTGGTCCCAGTAATTCTGCATTGAGGTATAACCCAGGGCAGCTCAGGATGCATCTTCACTAGTGTTTCTATTTGGATCAGGAGTTCTTTTCAACTGCATGTCCCAGTTCAGCATGCTTTGTGAAGCTCTGTTAGAAAACACAAGCAAGGTTCTTCTGGGATTAAGCTAAACCAGACACTGCAGATCAGGAGCACTGTTCCATCTGCAAAAGGGATGGTACTACTACAGCTAGTCTGAATTAAAACCTTCAAAAACTTGAATGTCGCAAACATTGGGTCCTCTGCATCAGAACTGAATTGCTTTGCAGTTCACTCTTGCTGTGCTGCACGGCTGCTGCTGCAGATATACTCCCTGGCCAAACACCAGCTTGGGGTGCTCATCAAGCCCAAATGTCTCTGTGTTAAACAAAATGGCATTTTCTCTCTTCCAGCTGGAACTGAAAGAGATGCATGCCCACACCACCAAAACAACAAACAAACAAACAAAACAAAAAAAAAACCCAAATATTTGGGACTAAAACATACTCCATCCTCTTCAAATAAATCTTGAAATAAAATGAGGGAGACACAGAGTAGAGATGGAGAAGACAGCAACATAACACTATAAAGCGTTCCTCAGAGAAAAGTCTCAATCCCCAGCACACAGAGTGTGTTCTGCAATGGGATTGCTTATTCCTGTCCCAAACATTCAGTGTTTCTCTCTGGAGGGAATAATTTTCTAATGTGCCTGAGGAGCTGGATAAGCATGTGAAAGCATAACTTCCAAGTCTTTTTCATCAGGAAAATGGAGTTTTACATAGATTTCTTTCTCAAAAGTAACAGCTTCATAAAAATGCCAACATTTTTTGGAAGGCTGTGAATTGGATAAAACTCATGAGATTTTAATTTTACAGAAGTTTCCAGGCTATGAACACTTTAGTGCTTAAAATCTGAGGGAAACTTTAACCAAAATGACTAGCGTGATTTTCTTTTTAGCCTCTGCATAAATCTTACTGGGAACAGGATCCATGTTAAAAGAAAACACAGAAGGTCTTCTCTAAAGTGCTACAGTTTACTACAACTGCCACAAAATAAATTTATGGATTTTTTTAAGAGTAAAAGAGGAATGTGTGAATTTGGATCCAGGGGTGAAATATAAATGAAGGAGAATTTTTATTTCACTTGTAAAGTAAAAATGGAGTGATTGTTAATGTACCTAGTTTTTAAAAAATATATCTGTTGCAAAACAGAGAAAAGCTATTACATACTTCCAATGTGATAGAGTTAACTAAAACTTAGATGCATAAATAGAAGTAGAAATATTATAATGTTTAGAAAAACAAACTGGTGGAAAAATATACAAATATTCACATGACATTTGCATTCAACTACATGTTATTAGTTAATAGATATGCAATAAAAGTTCCGGTAAGAAGATGACACTAAAAATCCAAAGCTATATTTTACTGACACTGCTGTCTATCTTTTTAGCAGCCAGGATTTTGTGCATGGACTGTTCCCTTGGCAGAGAGAGAAATACTTTCTGTTGTATTTTCTTTTTTGCCTGCTTGCTGCTTCCTGTCTGCATGTGATGATGAGATGTCATTTCAGCACACAGCGTGGAGACATCTGACAACAGCCACTACACCAGCCCGCTCTAAGCCACTTTCACTGCCAGAACCAGGACACCTTGAAGATGAAAACATCCAACCTGCAGTCTAACACAGAAAAATGTTAGCATAGATGCTGCAGGTGTGGGGAAGCACTGCACTCAGTCAAGAAATGAGAGGGTGTCTGGCTGCCAGCTGATGTTGTCCATGAGGCTGTGCCAATGCCATCAGCCACAGAAGTGCTGACGTCACCCTAGCTGTAAAGTGGAGTAAAAAATTCAGTGAGATCTGGTTCCCTACATGCTGCCTCAGAGGGATGGGATGGTCCACTACAGAAGGCAACATTTCTGTCTTTCAGACCAGAGATAATGACTTCCACTAGATTCCTTGTCCAGTGTCTATGGAAGTCAGTGACAAAGTACCAGAGTGTCCACCAAAATGGGAAGCAGAGTGGCTGCATTGAAGGTCTGGAGTGAGGGTCATGATCCTGCACTTGGGCGGGACATAGAGTGCAGAGGTGCTGTGGAAGGAGCAGGTTGTCCACAGGAAAGGAGAAGCTGGGGAGCCTGTAAAAGTTCTTGCAGCCACCTCCTTGCCCACATGTCATGCTCTCTGACTGCCACCAGTGCTGCTGCTTGCTGTAGCCATCAGTAGTGGCACCTCAGCAAAATTAATTTGATCGCAGGTGATGAAAATGAGTTATGTCCATTTTGACATCAACTTGTAGTGGAACCTCAGGAGAGCCTAAGAATGAAGTCTGTTATCCACTGGACACTAGCATTTGGAAAAAAGCTGAAGGGTCATTTATATCATTCCTCTGTGCTGAGACACTTATAGCTTTCCTTTGTCTAATGCTTCATCACTGAGAATGGTTTTCCTATTTCCTAACATAAATCACTCTTGTTTCTATCTAAGCCCTAAATTCTTGCTCTGTCCACCTGGGAGGAAAGGAAGAATTTGCTCTGTCCTCTTCCCAACTATTTCTCATATCTGAAGGCTGTTATTACATCTCCCTTACATCTTTGCTTGTTGAGGCAGCTATGACAATAGCAATGTTCCTTGAGGCTTGTTACCAGTAGACACTGAAAGGAAAATCAATCAGATTGACAACTTGAGGGAAGTGAGTTCTTTGGCCTTCTTATAGCAATGAGATTTCCTGGCTGACCAAAGTATTGCTATGTGTTCAGGGGACAGAAAGGAGGGAATAGCTATGGACTGCACAAATTGGGAGGGCAAGAGAACACCAATATGGACCTATCTTTACCTATGGGGCATTTTTATGGTACTTTTCTTATGACAACCAAGGAGACAATTTTCAGAAGTACTTATCCAGTAAAAGTAAAAAAAAGGACAAAGCCAGCTTCAGTAAGCACTTGAAAGTGCTCCATCATTTTTGAAAGTCTTTCTCTGCGTGCTTTTATCAGAGACTCTAGAGTGGAGCCATGAGTCCTGCTCATGTAGGATAGTGCATGAAGGAAAGATATGGCAATGGACTATTTCAAAACATCAAATTCACCTGAATGAAGCCATCAAAGCAGACTTAGTGTCACCCAGGCCAAGCTTCTGGTGGAGTCGAGGTTCCCTGTATTTCATACATCACAGCACAGGCTCTGACACAGTCACCCATACGCGAAGAAGCGATTTTTCAATGTGAACAAGGTAAGCAGCACAAAGTGATTATTACATACTTTTAGTTCACACACTCATCATTTGATGTTTAAAATAAATGCTTAAAGGGTCAGAAAGCAAAAATAAACACTTAAAGGGTCAGAAAGCAAACAAAGCCAGAATGACAAGTGCCATGAAGGGCTACAGTATATTTAGTGTTAGGCTGTATTTGATTCAATACTTTTATTGTAAGATCATTGTTCAATAAAATGCTCAGACATTTTTACTGAATTAAAGCTTCAAAGTCTCATTCAGTATTGGTTTTATTTTTTAAGTCAATAATTTATGAATAAGGCATATGCTGCTGTGTTAATTCATTATTTCATGAAAATACTAGCAAATAGATCTAAATATGATTAATTGAATTATGTTAATACAGATGCATACACTTCCATTAACTTGAAACAAGGTATGTTCTAGTGTTTATGAAACAGCTTCTGGATACTGAGAAATTTTTAAAGAATACAAAGACAGTAAAATTCTGGGAACTGAGTGAGAACTATACACTGCACAAGTGCAGCAGCAGATCCATTAACAAAACAACAAGCTTTTCAACTTATTTGTGGCTACAACCAGTGTGTTTCTCAACTGTAATGCAAGATAAGAAGATGACAGTTATTAATTTCAATGACTCATTAAATATTAGAGAACAAGTGCATATAGCTTCAGCTCATCTCAAAACCACCATAATCAATGTGCCCACAACTTGAAGGAACATTCTGTTGGCATGACTGTCAAAATAAGCTACAGCTGAGAACTGGCTAGGTTTCTGATTAAAATAATCTGTCAAACAGAAGCAAATTAACCCTGTAGGAAAACTGATGCCGTCACTTTGATGGGTAAAATTTGTTTACTGTATGAAATTCTGTGGTCAGTGCTGCGATAATATTCTGCAGAGCAATGCAAGGAGAGGTGTCACAGTCTGTCACTTTCCTGTTGCTTTGAGGAATTGCAGGGGATGAGATTTTGTTTGCTTTTGCACACATACATACACTCACACAAATAATCCGAGAAATCCTCACTGAATGTATTTCAAAATTGCTTTCTCTGGATGCCGTAACATTGTTTTCATTCGTTTCATTGAAAAATACAAATATGCCATAGCACAGCAAATTCTATTTGCAAAGCTTATGGCCTGCTGAAGCAGTATGTTAGCATGATTTGTCACAACAATAGCCTAATTTGCCTGTTTTAGGAAGGAAAACATAATCCTCTGGCAACATGTAAAATATTTTATTTTACTTATGAAAATTAAGGCTGTATATTGAAGAACAAATGTATCCCTATAACTAGGGTTCTAAAGACAGCCATGTCTGATTTTTCCTCAGTTTCCCCTTTGACAAATTTTTCCTTAATCTTGCTGTATCTGTAAAATTGTGATAGTGCTACTTTCTACTACTCTTTGTCTTGTGTTTAGACTGTAGCTCTGTAAGACAAGAGCTGTTTCTTTTTATGTGCAGTACTGCCAACTTAAGATGTTTTTCACATGTCTCATGATATTTGATGCTTTCCACAGCTCTTGTCATTATGTGAGAATCTCAGCATTCATTAAAAAAGAAAACTTCCAGTCCTAATGGCTGTAGATAAAAGCTCAGACAGGGGCTGTGCATATACAGTAATCCTCAAAGAGCAGAAGAGAAGAGGATAACAAACAGGAGCCCTAATTTTATAGCTCCTGATAGATCAGTGTTTGCTTGTCATTTTTTAGCTGATTATTTGCAATCCCTCAGTTTGGGGGTTGTTTCCTCAACACATACAGATGGCACAGAAAATTAGGCCATTATCACCTTTTGGGGTGATGGAACAACTGGAGAAGTGACCCTGGTGGGGCCTCAGTCCTGCCTATGGACAGGTGAGTGAACCCCTCCTTCTGGGGCAAAGGCTGCTGGAGTCAGTTTGGTCCTCATCTCTGTAGCACACCATTGGTCAAAAACATGTCACTGCTTTGCTGGTACTGGGAACTCAAAGATAGCATCCTCTCAACATCACTGCTCTTTCTTTTTCTTTATAGCAACTGTTTTTCTCTGGTATGTGGAAGTTTTTTGGATTTCTTTTTTTTTTTTTGTGGTAAGATTTGACACCATACTCACTGTTTTACAAGCACCTACTTCTGCTGCTGGTCCATTCCTGACAAGTAAGTGAGTGGTGTTCAGCTGATAGGAGAGCTGTTTGTTCACCATCTGAAGTGAGTTTTGCCAAGACTCCCTCGCAATGTTGTTCTTGCAAGGGAAGCATCTCTTCTAACTGGTGATCTGACTTGGAGGTGGTGCCATTCCACCTGTACAAAAAAATCTCCAAATTCTCTTTCTACATTAAGGTTTCAAGATGCACTTCTTCAATATTGCTGTGTTCTGAAGAAATGTACTCTGAAATGTGGTGGAATTCCAGAGAAAAAGAAAAACTAGGGAAGGAAAGGGAATGACATGCTCAAAGACAAGTATATTTCATTACCTGCTGTGTCTGTAACAAATGAGAAACAAAAAACCTGTTTTGCTTTTCCTTAGGTTTATTCACAGTATGGTAGCTTCCTTTACTCTGTGCCCAAATCATGTGTGTGTAGGTACCATTTAAACCCTTGTTCAGCTGTAGTCAGTATTTTTTGGTATGGATTTCTCTTGTGGTGAGTTGTTTTCCCCATTAGCACTTAATGACATTGCTTTTGGTAGAACATGTGTGTTCTTTTTCCTCTGCTGCTTTATGGAGAGAGGCATGACAAATCCCAAGCAGCCGCAATACCTGTCATACCTGTGGTTTTGGGCTTCAGTGTAACAGTTAACTGTGGCCTGCTGAAGAGTGTAACTATTTCTGTAATTTCTGCTGCAGGAGAGTAAATTGACCTTTCCCTGCAAGCTTTATGGTAGAGTTGCACTGGCACCACAAACCAGGAGCATGCTTCTGTGACCCCAGTGTAGCACTTCCTCTCCATGCAGTACTCAACCTGAAATACTGTGGAATCACATCTTTAACCTCAGTTTCCTTAAATTAAATTACACCTAATATACTGTTTTAAAAAAGCATGAGTTCCTTTGGAAAAATACATATCTTAAATGCTCAATATTGTTGATATTATTTGCTTTCAAGCAGCATAAACTCCTTTTTCCCTTTCCCATATTGTATGTTCCTTTTTCCCCAATGCAAAATTTACATTACTGTTTTAATGAGTGATGGAAAATTGTGTTGAATACAATGCATTAATAAATCAGGTCCTGGTATCTGATGACTTGTAGCTCATCAGTCCTTTGACAGGAGAAGCAGAAACAGTGGAAGGAGCTTACACATGTCCTACCATCATACCATTCACTAAGCAGACAGTGCAAATTACCTGTAGAACAGCAATAACTATTTTAGGTTACTGAGCTGCAGGTACCAGGGTGAGCTGATCTCATATATCCTTATATCTACAGTGCAGATGTGTTTGTCCCCTATGGCCAGCAGTCTAGGAACCCCTAAGAGTTGGGATTTTTAGGAGAAGTTAATCAGAAATATTACAGAAGAACTGTACATCAGCTTAAATATTTTTTAAAAATCTTATACCCAAAGTGATTCTTTTCTTCCAACAACCAGCTCAGCCATAGGTGTTTTCATTGTAGTCATCTACATCTGATCATGTAAAATTCACACCAGTAGACTCATTTCTGATCTGGAAGGTACTCTAGACCCCATAGATGGGCCTTTCCATCCATAAGCTCCATTCAAAATGGCCTTCCTATCAAATTTGTTGTCATTAACTCATGCTTGGCATTGCTTCAGGTGGATGACATTATCATTTCTGTTTTATCATGACTATACAATGGCTGGATAAATAAAAGATATAAAAAACAGCAGCTATTCCTTTGAGATTTGTGCTTTGGACTGTGGCTGTTTAGGTTGTCATTCACTGAGATTTATGCTAAAGAAACTCAAGCTTATCTTTTTCATCAATGTTTTGTAACCTTTGCCATGTGTGCTGTTAACTACAAGTTACAGTCTTGTTTTTTCATTGGTACATCAGCTAGATCTGACTTTCCCTTGACTTACACTAGGATTGGACTGGATTCTTGAGGCTTGCTCTAAATAACATTCACAGAAGCGAGGCTGGACATCTTCCAAAGTTTAATAACGGTTTCCTTAATTTTTTAAGAACTGAAACCTCTTGGGTCTTTAAGAACATAGTAGCAAAACATCAGAAGCAAGGGAGAATGATAACAGGAAATCTTCTCAAACATATTTGAGCAACCAAGTATCTATCACTTGCAGCCCCAGGGGCACTGCCATGGGATTTTAACAGGCACAGCATGCAGGCACTACATGCGTGGGGCTTTTAAACAATGCAAACACTCCCAAAGTAAATGAGGCACTTGGTCAATCTCTGTGAACAGGTAGAAGAACTTAGAGCTTCCATACAAACAGTGTCCTCACTGCTAGTGTCTTACAGTCAAAAACCTCCTCCTATTTCTTAGTCTAAGGACAGAATTCATCTCCAAAGTCCCCCACACGCTTCCACAATGGCAGGTTGAGTGTCAGCACAACTTCTGAAATAACCAGACCCTGATACTACATCCTGTTCAATTCTTCATGGTCTTGTGTTTAAACCTGTCTAGGTGCATGTGGCATGATAGAGCATTCTGAGTAAAGGGATTCTGGTTCATCCCATAAGTTTGCAATTCCCCTTGAGAAAGTTAAGTGACACCTGGTTGACCTCTACAGTTTCTGATAACAGGTATTTTTCAGTCATAAAAACAAACTCCTCTTGGAGTTACATTATAAAGCTACAAATACAGGTGAAGGACAGGACTACACAAAGCTAGATAGACAGGAAGTTTTCCCTGGGAAAGGATACTTAAAAGTGCAGGAGATGGATGTTCTTCTGGTGGAGCTACATGTCTAGGTATAGTAGGAGCCAAAATAACCAAGGATCAATTGCAGAGAAGTCCCTCAGACAAAACTTGCTGTGCAATCCAAAAAAAAAAAGCATCAGGAGACACCACTGCACTGGCTGGAAGAAGAACTGGAGTAGCCATCACAGAAACTTTCTTCTGTTGTGTGATTCTTGTGTTGTGTGATTCCTCCATGTATAGCTCCAGGAAACGGGAACTGTGTTTGATCTTCGTGAGAGATGAAGTCACAACATGGAAACACCATATTCCTTCGTGAGCTTCTTCTGAGGCTGAGTTCAACTCTCAAGAGACTCAGATTACTGGCAGGTGATGTGTGTGAAAGGATGTAACTCACTGGTTGCATACTGTGTGCTCACATCTCATGTCATTCCTGGTTAAATGGCTGGGTGTGGAAAAACAAAACTTCCAGCTTAAAGAGACTTAGAAAAAAGGTCCTGGATATTTAGGCAATCACAGGATTAAGTCAATAAATCAATCAATCAGTGTAATGCAGTCAGGGAAATAAAGACATAATTGTGAGGTACATCAGCTCATGTTTCTTGTAGTTGGGAGGTGTTCACATGCCAATGTAAAGGAACTGTTAGAATCCTATCTACTCTGTACAAGCTCATACTCAAAAATGTGAATTCCAGGTGGAAGAACGGCAAAAAATGATCATTAAAAAGAAAGGAGAAGTGGAGTTCTCATTTCACAAGAACAGGATAAAAGAGCGTGGGTGGTTTAGACTAGAGTTACGATCGCTCTGTATATACCTGTTAAATGGCTAATCACCAGGTAGTCATTAAAAAATTAGAAGTTATTTAAGTAAGATGACAACACTGGCACAAAGACAAATGGGAGAAAAGTGACAATGAATAATGTGGAATGGGAATTAAAAGTAAGTTCTCCTCCAATGCCCTATCTGATTGGAGTAATGACACAAATTGGCTAAGGTTTTTTAAGTGAACTTGTTGTGACTAAGTGACAGTAGTCAGCTTCCCAGAGTATCCTGCATTTGCTTTTTAAAATAATACAGTCAAAAGAGAAAGCTCAATATTTTGTTGACAAGAAGGTCTTTGTCAATGATGGAGTAACTAACCCAAAAAAGCAGCCTTGCTTATTTAGAGCATCAAGACAGGAACATCTTTCTTTACCCAAACCCCAAATTCTGGAGGGTTTTTTGGCTCAAAGACCATTGAAGAAAAACTTGAAGCCAGACAATTCTTTTATGGCTTCTTGTGTCTTGTATTTGTTGTTTGCAAAATTTGTAGAAACCAGTACAAGCAATTAGTTGATGACAAAAACACCCTGGGTACATGAAGAATTGTGCTGTGTTCAACAGTCTTACTCTCTGCATGAAATCTTGGCTTCAATGAAGTTAAGGTGAGTACTATCATTGATTTCAAGGTTTTTTTCCAGTGTTCTGACTTTTATGCATTCATGCTTGTTGTTAATCAACACATCTCAGAAAAAGAAGCAGAACCTGGAAGGATGGTCAAGGCATATTTATGTTCTAAAAAATGTAAAACATTCCAAAGCAAAAATGATGGCATTAGGATGGAGCTACAGAGTTGTATTTTTAGTCTCTAAAAAAATTCTTCATCTACCCATGACACTGTAAATGTAATTTCCCTGTGACAGACGAATACACTCACTGAGCAATGTTTTTTCTCGTAGGTTTCTTTTCACTTTGTAGTTCTTCAATCTTCATTTATGCCACTTCTCCCTCAAATGTTCTGGGTTTTACCTTCCCCTCTCCTCTATATTTCTTCATGCAGCTGGATTTAGATGCCCCTAGAAAGATAAAATATAAAGAAAATCACCTAGAAATTCAGATGAGTTTGAATAGTTTAATGTCCCATCTAGTTTTAAATTCTTTAGGTTTGAGCCTCCTTTTTAAAAGACATTTTTGATTCACTTACCTGAGATTATGCAAATTTCTTCTGAACTCAGAGCAGCAAGGGTTATTTTCCTGAATAAAATTAGCAGACACTTAATAAGGCACATCTACATTTGTACAGCAGTCTTTATCTCACTGGATCCCAAAGCTCTGCTGAAATGTGGTAGGATGTTGAAACTGAAAAACATTTTTGAGGTGTTAATTCTCCCTTTCTCACTAATGTATCCCACTGACATTTGTGCAGTAATTCTTACTTCCTAACAGCGGAAATCAGAAATGAGCCGATCCATAACTTCTTCCAATCATTTACCAGAATTAATTCATCCTGGACCATTTATTACCTGATCATGAAAGCTTCATGCATGTTCTCTCCAGATGCCTTCTTCAATACACTCACAAAAACTTAGGATTAAAAAAATACCTGAAACAAGCTTTTTTCAAAGCTACATTCACTTTGCATAGAGCTGGCAGGACATAACTTCCCACTCTGGACTTCATTTGCTGCCCTCCTAAAGTGTGTCCTTCAGAAGTCTTTATTTCCTACTGTCTCTTGAGATTTTGGATGATAATCTAGTAGTTATTATCTTTCCTCTTTATCTATCTTTTAACAATAGATGTGACCCTTATTATCTAGCCACTTGTTTGGTGGCTATGCTTTTAGTGGTCTTTGTGTGTTTAAAATTATTAACAAGCACTACTTTTCTGCTTTTTGAGTTCAGCTTCTCTTGTACCTCTCCATTAATTCACCACTTTCACAAGCACAGGCTCATCTGAAACTGTCCTCATCCTATACTGATAGTTGATATCCCTGTGGTGTGTTTTTTCTTACTTCAAAATGAGCTGTAGGGAGACTTATGTCCAACATACCACAGCACACTCACCCTTACACACAGGCACCCTACATCTGCTGCTTTCATGTTTGATCCCATCTTATGGGTACTTTATATATATATGTGCATTATTATTATACAGTAAACCTTTATATGATTCAAAAATGAAGGAAACAGAAATGTCAGAAGCTGTTGGGCCTTTCCCAGTGGAGATAAATACTTCCACCAAACTGAAAAGAAAACACTGCATCCTGAATAGCTGTCACCATTTCTTGGTGAAAAAGATCTTGCTTTTGTTTTCTAACACCTCACTTCAGACCAAGTGACAACACACAAATTTTTTAAGAATTTGTATTAAGTGCAACAACATTAGTCTCTGGCCTGAAAATAAATGATAATTTTGTCATATCTAGAAAACTGGCCAGATTTTAAATCTGCTTTTCAGATATCTCAAAGAAAAGGCTGAAATCTGTTGTGTCAGATATTCAGGTAAAAAGACTGAAGCTGAGTTATGGATGTACCTGTCTGGTTTCACTAGCGTGGTTCTCACAGCTGTCCCTGCTTTTGGCTGTATTTGTACATTAGGCTCAAAAATGCTGGCAGACAACAAAGCCTTCTGATAGAGATATAGGTCTTGAACCCCAGCCAAATGTCAGCAGGGGCCTTTTTATGGATGCCAGTAGGAATTGGCTCAGGGATGAAAACCTAAAATATATTACACAGTAAACATGGAACTTGGCTATTAGAAGCCCTGACAGAAAAATTACCAAATGGACTTTGTTCTGTGCATCAAATAGCAGTTGTGGATGTGTGGCCTTTGTTGTTAGTATGTTCACAAGAGACACCTAATTAGATTAGGAGGGCTTTGAATAAGACAGTGGTAACCAGCTGGGAGAGCCCGAGCAGACCAGTCGGCAGTGGGGAAAGGCAATGTCCCCTGCAGTTACCAAGACTACAAGGAGCTTTAGCAGCTGGAACACATGACATGAAACTGTTCAGAGCAAAGTTTAGCTCTGAGGTGGGAGTCAGTGCCCTGGGAAAAGGAGGCTGTATTCAGACATTTAGAGATGCTCTCCTTTGGTACCCTCAGTGAGGCCATCCAGCAGCACGGGGGACACATGGGCAGGCAGTGGGCATGGAGCAAAACAAGCCCATGCACCTGGTGCTACTGGATGGAAAATAAGAAGAAAGGAGAACATGTCAGAAAAGTTTAAAGCATTGTTCATCATAAACAGCCTTCAAGTTCAGTCATTAAATTAGGCAGCAGCTCTGAGACAAGAAACTAGAAATGCTGATGCCATTTATACACCATGAGAAAAAATAAATACGCTGCTATTTGACTGCACCTAACATCAACTCACACATGTGCAATTAATTAACATGGCAGCTAATTAACAGGACAGTTTTGATCTGCTGTAGGAAAGCTTTGATATGTAGTAGCTCACTAAGTCATTTATTGCAGTAAAAATTAAACCCAAATACATTATGTTGGCCCATTTGCAGATCTCCATATTACCCTAATGGCATCAATGTGACATCTGAATACGGGCAGAATTAATTTGAGATGACAAAAGGTAAATAAAGGTTGACGCAACCAAGGAGCAAAAAAATGGCCATGAAACCACCAGAAAATCCAAGTCCCTGGTAAAGTGCAACTGGTCTCTGACGGACTCTTGCTTGCTGGTTTCAATTATGTCCCTCTCAGAAATCAGAGCAGGACTGAACAAATGAGCAACTGGGCCAAGAAGACATTTGGAGCTGTTCCTCCTTTAGCATTTAACTAAAGATCCTGTATTTTGAAAGAAATACTGCAAGAGGAGCTGCAACCTTTTGCTAGCCCAAGTTCCCACAACCTTGCATGCTAGAGTGGCTACACCAGTATGGGAAGGACTCTTCCTGCTGATTGCTCCCCCAGGCCAGGTGTTTACTGCAGCTGTTAAAGTACCCATTCAGCAGTGAAGACCTGGTCTCCTACACACCCAGGCTCTGACACCCATTGGCACCCGAATAAGAGAAGGAAACCCACATCAAAATGGGGTCTGTGAGCCACCAGGATTTAGAGACAGTGCCAGGGCAGGCCACAAAAGAAAATAAAAAATTGGTTTAAGAATACTTCTGCTCTTTCAAGGGTTTCATGTTGCACCCACCAGAAGCAGAAAACGGAAGCTCACCTTACATTTTAATCAGTCTTTCTCTCACTTAATTTTAATCTGACCCTGAGTAATACCCCCTAAGAAGATTCATTTAGAAGCAGATTACAGCATCTAATTTGCTAATGATGAGACATCATCCTCAGAATCACAATCTTCCGTCGGGACTTAGTAAATGCATCAGGAAATAAGATAAAAATGTCCTGAGCCCTCAGCATTGTCTTACAGCTGGAGTGCTCGTCCTCAATTCTTCCCAGCCCTGGCTCCAGTCCTGCCTCAGAGCTGTACCTGGCCATACTGGACTGGACTATAATAAACCAGCAGAAAAAGCCAGAGTAAGGGTATGTTTGAGTGGGAGACCTGCAGGGAGGAACAAGGCAGTTCCTGTGGCTCAGTGCTCCAAGACCAGGTTGTTCTGGTCTGCAGGCATGTATGAATTGCAGCTGGCGCTTGCAGCTGGGGATTATGTTATGAAGAGACATCATACAGATGAGAGATCTCACAGTTATACAGCCAGGGGAAGGACAGCTGTTTTTAAATCAGAATTTGTGATCAGGTGTATGGGCAGGATTTTCTGTGAAAAGCAAAGAATCACAGGACACTCTTGGGGAGAAACATGGGGGAGCCTGGACCACTTGCAATGGAACACAGAAGGAAGGAAAGGGACTCTGGAATATTCTCTTCAGGAAAGATTCTTATATAATACAGAAGCTCTCAGAAAAAAAATAGAATATCCTCTGTATACTCTGGTTATGAAATTGTTTGTTATTACAACCTGATTCTTTTTTAATTCACTGGAAGACTTTAAAGTTTTTCAATTTCTAAAGGGTAATTTTGTGTAATGAAATGAATTCTGACAGCTGAAGAAAGAGAAGACATGAACGGAAAGAAATGCATTAATGCCAAAAGTGCCATAGTATCTTCAACTTATATACCAAACAGAAATATAAAAACTGTCAGAAAGGTCTCCAGACTAAGCAAACTGAGTCAGCATCTCAGAAGTCACATTAAGACTAGCAGAGATCTCAGAAGCATTGCAAAAGCATTTGATCAGCAAAGAAATCTGTGTTCAATAAAAGGAGTATTGCCAAAAGTTAAGCTGAGTCAGACTTGCAAAGGATATTAAATGACACAGAAAAAGATTTCCCAGCTGCGTGAAAGAAACAGGAGCATGCATGGAAGAAAACTGTAACAGTAAAAATCAAGAACTAACTTGATTTCAAGGTCTAGAACACAATTTGTATGCCCACAATTTGTATGCCCATCCCACGTGCAAAAACAGAAGACTGTCAAGAAGTGAAAGCGGCCTTCACATCCACTTGTCATTACATTCATGAATGCTTAAATAGAAAAACTCAATATCCTGGGCACCACTGCAGTCCATAGCTCCTAAGGTCAGGGAGACAATTTGAGAGGGCAACACAGGCTATAAACTGAGAAACAGGGGTAGAGCTGCTCCTCACACCTCCTCTCCAGGCTTTTGCTGGTCAGTCACGAGGCAGGCAGGAGGTGCTGTCAGCCCTACAGAAACAGGATCTTTTTCTACCTCAGTTTCCCTAGTCTCTCTCCTCCAGCTTCTTCTCTAAAACACCTTTCACTCCAGCAGTGCTTCCTCCAGGATGACTTCTAGATGTACCTGTGTCATGCTTACTGCAATATGGGGTATAGAGGGGCAACAGTTTTTGCAGCCTGCTCTTCATCATAGAGATGATAGACATCTCTTCATCATAGACAAACTAAGCAGTCCTACCCCTCTCTATGATGCCCTTGCCAGCAGCCATCCCCAATGTATCTCTAGTTTTCTATAGAATTACTGGGAAAACATCTTTTTTTGTCAAGAATGGGGGGAAAGTCCAATTGTGAAGAGGGCAATTCTCTAGGAACGGATATATTCTTTCTGTACCATGATGACAAAACTGTCTTCTGCAACCTCTTCTGCTTGGCAAGGAATTCAGGGTGGGATGTGGAAGGAAGGATTGTTCAGGGTTGTCCAAGGAAGGAAGGAAAGGGGAGATCTGAGGCTACATAGGGAGGATAGAGAGATGCCACCTTGGCAATACTGATCCTTTTCTTTTGCACTTATGAAGAATTCAAGAATCTCCTGTTGCTTCGGCCACGCTGCAGTGCAGTGGGTGGAATCTCTGAGCACAGCAGGGACATCCTGCTAGAATCTGCTGTGCATCTCACCCATGCTGTGTTACTGGCCTGAGGGCTGGGAATAGTAACAAAATCTCACCATGCACAACAATCTGCCCCATTACTGGACAACCAACTGGAATCAATTGATTTAAAATATGCCTACATGGCATTTTACCCCACATAGCAATATGGCATGGTGCAGAATAGGTATTCTCTTAGGTGCAATGTTTGTTTGGGATGTGACAGAGAGAGCCCAATTGCAGTAAAGAGTTGATGTCTGACAGTCAGCTGCATGTAAACTGGCTGTGACTCTTGGTCCTTGTGGTGTCAGCTGTCACAGGAACTTGCAGACTTACCCCCTAGAGGATGTCACCTTGTTATATATGCACCTTGGACCAACGATGCATATATGTTACAATATCTTTGTAACAGAATTTGTTGTTTAAGGTCCTTCTCCCACATTGCTTCCCCTCCTCATGCTTTTGGGTCCTCTGAGGAGCCAAAGTAACATAAAGTAAATGGGAACAATCAGAGTATTCACATTGAATTGTACTACTGCTTCAGTCTAACTCACTAAGGCAAACAGGGACAGTGGAGATAGTAAAAGGAGTAAGAAAAGCTGATTATTGGCAGAGACAGGTTCTCCAACAGCCTCTCCTAGCAATAGAGTTGATGTGAAAGAGGAAAGTGGTTTTAAGATGGAACTTTGTACATTTCTGAATGCAATTTCATGGTTGAAAGAAAACTAATCAAATGGTTCAGACATTCCTTTCTATTGTGTGTCCTGCATTGGGGCATACACCAACACCAAATAGAACCAGTATGATCAGCTGACTGTGTAGTACTGCCTGCTGGGATTTGCACTTTCTTTCGATAAGCCATGATGGCCACTTATTACCCAGGGGGTCAGCGGTTATCATCTATTTCCTAAACTGTGTTTTAACATGTGCTACAATTTGGTTTTTAACCATTTTTAAGTAAATAGTGGTCCTACAAAAAAAAGATGATGCATAGACCTCTATGGAAATTATCATATGACCTGAAACTGTACTGGATGTAAATAAGAAAACCTGGCTGACTGCAAATAAGAAGGACAGTTTCTAATGTGAGAGAAGGTGTGGTCTGGGGAATTTAACAGATAAACATGTCCATACCTGTTCATAAGTTCATGCAGCTGTTCATAAGTGCCATAAAAAAGTCTCACAAAGTTATGAGTTTTGCTTTAATTTCATAGGTGGAAATACAAATATTATTCAGTATAATTGTGCTAAGTAAGAGAACTAACTGCTTGTGCAGTAACCCATTACTTGAACTGAAGGTGAAAGGGAAAAGGAAAATAAAAATTTATCTGTTCATTTGCAAATAAAAATGACATTTCATATAATAAACTTCAGGACTACACTACTGAAAAAAAAAAAAGATATCTAAATATATCACACTTATATTTCACCAAAATAATAAATATGGGTTGATATGGTATCTTTCATACTCAGGAAATTCCTCATGGGTTCACATGATGACGCATAGATGTCTGATCTGTTGATCTGTAGCGAATTTAGCTATTACACATTCATCTTTGCTCACAGAGATATTTCAGTTTTGCAATCTAAGGAAGAATTACAAAGTTGGGGAACATATCAGATTTCAAAATCTGTCTGCTCATTTTTTACCTAAAGCTACGAGCTCTCCAGAATTAGTTTTTGTGACTTTCTTTTAGAGGAAGAAATTCTCTATTGTCATTAATTGAGATGGACTTTGTCCAGAACTGGGTGGAATTTGCATGTAATAGGTGGCAGCTGATAGCCATTTATTCTTAAGGGAAGGACATTCAAAAGGAAGTGCTAAAGAATTTCCAGGAAAGTACAAGCACTGTTTTGCATAATTATATTCAAATCACTCTCTGAGTTCACTCAGCTGCATTTAAGGTGCAAAGAACAGCTAGTCTGTCACCCACTAGAGATATTAAAGTACCCAGTGTGCATTTCTGAAATAATCATAGGGTAACAAGGATCAGTTCTGATCACCTGACTTGGTGTCTTGTGGAACCTACCAGAGCAAACCACCAGATGTTTTCAAGTAATTGTTAGTTTGAACTAGAGGATCCCTTTCCAAAAACAGGTAGTCTTGACTAAAAAAGAAATTGAAATTAAAAATCTTATGCTTGGTATCACCAATCCTCTGACAAGGTTTTCTAGTGATTAGTCACTCTCACCTTTAAAAATTTCCACATTTCAAGATTTACCAAGTAGACCACCAATTTCTTTCCACTGGATTTTATTACCTATTTATCTACTAGCTTTAATGTCAAAAGCCACATTTACATTGCCAGTGCCAATTTCCCCAGTGGTCATGTATAAATTGCCAGAAGTTGCCTATAACCCTAGTTCACAGGAAAGGCCCAAAAAGATTTTCTAGAGAGCCTCTCCTATCTTGTCTTTTAGATTTAATTGATCCATAAATCAAAGCAGGGAATGAACTTCATTTGCACCACTGGGTCAGTGAATCTCTATCTTTAAATCCCCACCCTGTTTTGGGTGAGAAATGTACATCCTCCTCTCCACACCACCTGTGAGCAGGTGACTGGAGCAGGCTTTGCTCAGCCTCCTCCACCAAAAGGACTATAATTTGACACAGAGGGATGTGCAGCCTCATGGTGAGGCTGCAGCCTCTGGTGAGGAAGCTGGCTCAGATCCTAACATCAAGGGTTCCTACAACTGCTCAGGGATGAGTGTGCCAAGCCTTGCAGCTGCAGCTATCATTTCATATATATTGTGATGCTGAGGCAAGCACTGGGAGGTGGTTTAGCTCCTAGGTCCTCTTGGCAGTAGCCCTGGAGGTCCTCAGCAATCACTGAAGTACATGGTCAAGTGAAAAATTGCTAAGGCAGGTATCAAACACAATGCACAGCAGCTTTAAAGAACTCGTTTACTCTTTAAGCTTCTAAAGAGGTGTCTGATAAAAGCCATCAGGAAATACATCTCCAGCACTGTCCTTTTTCAAAAGAATGAAGCAACATGAACATTTCTAGGACCAATCTGTGATGTCCCTCTCTGTCTGCATGGTTACAGGTGGTGTAAATGGCCCTGACACCTTGTAAAGCCTCCAACCCTCCTACCTCTGAGGTGTGCAGATGGCAGACAAAACCCTTCATCTTAATAAAAAAACAGAAGAGGACTTGCTATGGACCTAAAAAGGTCCCAGCCACACTGGTAAGATTAAAGCCTGAGTCATGTCATGGATTTTTTTTCTGTGGTTTATCTGGATTTGGTTTTGAGTGACAGTAGGAGATGGATTTTTTTTTTCTCTCAAATACCACATTATGAAAAAAGTGAAGAAATTAGGAAATGAGAAAATTAAGAGTTCCTGTACAGCCTTTATTTGACTCCATTTACACACATACTTTATTACTTTCTCTCTTCAACACTTTCTTTTAATCGCTTGGGGCCCATTTCATTCTCTAAAGGTACTGTCTAAAGACATATTGTGAAGGAGACAGTGGTTTACAGGCAAATAGGACAGGCTTGTAGTTGAGGTACTTGAATGAGGCCCTAGAGGACTGGGACTGAGTCTACAAAGGATTTAAGATTTGTGTGTACTAATCTTATCTTTCATACTTGGACCCTATGTTTGGAGCATCTCAGGGTTCACTCAGGACCTTGCAGGACATCTCCAGGCCTCATGCTGGTGGCAGCAAGGATAACACAGGAACATCCATCCCAGGCAGGATTTCCTGTTTTGCCAGGAGTGGGCACTTCAGGTTCCCTCTCTGCTGATTCATTGCTGCTGCCATGAGATTACATCTCAACATCTCCAGTTTCCCTGAGGCTTATCCTGCCTATGAAGTATAGGACACATTTTGGACCTAAGGCTAGGCTTTTAGGACTAATCATTTTAATACTGGAAACAGAGATTCCAATCAGAGGTTAAACAGAGCCCTGTTCCACATTTAAGAATGTTCTCTCTCTACCATTTCAGTGTGTGTCACCACAAAGTCCTCCATTGTGTCCAGGCTGCAGAGATGGGCAGTAAGCATTCCCACAGCAATTCACCTACTGTCCTCTCCTTTCCCTACCCACCTCCTCTCATCTGGATCATTTATCCCCCTCCTTACTCTTATATCCCAGTATTTTGTCTTCTCACTCCTAATTTGCTTACACTGCAAGTATAAATGTAATGACTTGGACTTTATCATCCCCTTTCACTGGTACCCCTCTCTAGGATAAGGTGAAATAACACACCTTTTGAAACCACTATTAAGTTCTAAGAGCATGTGGCATACAGCTGTGAATCATATTACCTGGATAAGCTTTGTATTAATCTATGAACCCCAGTGTATTCTGAGGTAGACCCATGTAGACACAACACAGGTGGAGCATCAGGGCATTTTGCCCGCACTGCCTGTCCCCTTTCTCACTTTAAAGATTTTAACATCATATCTACCACAGTAAACTGGGAATCTTTTCTTCAGGGAAAGGCACTGTAAAGTTGTGTTCATTAGTATTCATTAATAGTTTGCTGTGAGGAAATTAATAATTTCATATTCACTTCAGAGTATGAAAGGTACACAGTAATTAAAAGGTGGAAAGTTTTGTGTAAGTATCGACCTTCCAAAAACTGAATGCATTGTGGGTTTTACAGAAAAAAAGATCCAATATCCTATGGATTGTGTCAAGATGCATACTTGCAAGAAGACATGTTGAGGCTGCCTGAGGCCCCTTCTTTCAGTAATTTTCTGTTCTGTATTTGATTACACAACTGTACCATTCCTGTAATTTAGAGGTAGCATTGAATGGCTGCTAAAACACTTACTTCCAAGAAAGGAACATTTAAAGAGATTCAGGTGCCTAAATATAAGAAGAGCTGTCTAATGTCATTTTAGATGCTCCAAGAAGCCCGTCTGGCTTGCAGCTGCTGCTCCAGCAGGGCACAAATCCTGCCATAAATCCTGTGTCAAAGCTGCCAACACATTATATGACTCCAGCAACAGCCTCCATCTCCAAAAGCATTATGTTTAGGTACCTGCATTTCCCCATTTAAATTACATTTGAGCACTGAAAACAGAGAGTCATCAGATAAACTCAGATCTAACTTCAGCCAGAATTTCCTAGCCACAGTGCGTGATTATTCTCATTTCTCTGTTTCAGTCCTTCCTGCTTAGTTCAGAGTTTACTGTCTCTTGAGGTGTCCAGGCAATTTTGCTGAAATGGCTGACAAATCAGATGTGGCTGCAGGAGCCCAATCTGAGGAAATGCTTGTCTGCATTCAGAAATCAGCAGACGTGGCATTTCCACTCAGCCCACTAATCCTCGTGTAGCTGGACTTAAAGTTAGAAGCATGCAGTGCTTCTTACCCTGTTTGCTGGTTTATGCTGGTTTGGGGGTGGGGTTTTTGCCTGAAATTCATCCTGAAGGAGGCATGACTTGCAGTTGCAGAGAAGGGTAAATACTTCTGCAGTCTTAGGGCAGGAACAGGCAGAGGAAACAACAGGACTATGGTATGGTTACACAAATACCCACAATATTATTCCCATCAGGCAGATTCAGTCTGATGCTTTAAAAGGGTACAAAGAAGCATACTTGGATCCTTCATGGATATTGCAAGTTCAAAAAATAGATGTTGTTAGAAGATTTAAGGTCTCCTAATGAATGTCTTTAAACTTCTATGTATGCTGCAATCTTTATTTTACCAGTATTTTCTGGTTGGAGAAATAACCTTTGGCATGCCTTCTTCAGCTTCTTTGCAGATAGAAAATTGGCTAAGCAATTTTCCCACCTAATTTCAGTGGAATTGAGTACCTAGACATCTTTATGCATTTGACCTCCAAACCCTGTTTATGTTAGAAAATGTTTAATTTTATTTTATAAGAGCAGCACATCTTCCTTGCTGTAGGTCAGCTTATGTTCCAAAAGAAGTCTTTCTATCAGTCCAGGTCATACTGTTTTGCCAATTAAAATAAGCTGCACTAGCAAAAGAACAGTTTTAATGTGGGCTTAGATTTACCATAGAGTTTTCAGCACTATTCCTAAGTTAGGATAGGATTTTTTTTCCACATTACTGACACCAGCTTGCAAATGCAGTTTAGACCAAACAAGGTGAACTTTGCCCAGCCCAGTAACATATTAATACTGTAAGTATCAACAGGCATGGGATAAACACATTCAGAGCTGGTAGATGTCAAAACTTGGTGGGATAAGCTGAGCTATTCAGCTATACATTTATTTAAGCTACTCTGAGCATTGCTACCTTGTGAAAACCAGTTTTACTTAATGTGTCACTCCATTAATACTCCACTGCATCCACAGAGACTGAGAGGAGAAACACCCCACATTTCCAACAACTTTGCAAAAAATGGGTCAAATATATCTTGGAACAAGAAAATGTTCTGCCATTTCACTGATTTAAAAATGTATTTTTCAGAAATATTCGTGTATGCTGTGACTAATAAGAATGCTTTCTTCCTCCCAAGACTGCTTCTCTTGCATTTCGACCACAAGATTCTCAGGTAGGGTTGATTTTTTTGTTGGGTTTTTTTGTTTGTTTGTTTTTGTTTTGTTATGTTATGAGTGACCTTTAAATTTAACTGTTGCTACTGCACCCCAGCATAAAGCAAACTGCAGATAGGGATATCAGTGTAAACATGACAGACAATCCTACCAATGTAGGAACTGTGACCTCCCCTTCCCTGTCTCAAAGGCTCAATGCATATTCCAGCACACATAGGCACCAAAGCTGAAAAAGAAAACGGTGCTCAGTTCCAGATTACATGCATCAAAAACTTTTATTTGTGGTCACTGTAGTAATTATACACTTAACAGGGTAAGTTATAGTCTGGAAAGCTATGTTGGGAATGAAAAAAAGCAGCAGCCCAAGGTCACAGAATATAGTGTTCAAAGAGACAAGTGTGAAGCTTTAATTTCTCTTTGCTCTGTGATATGTTTTCTCTCTGGCTGTAAAAGCTGTCTCTTAAGACTATCAAACCACATTACAGCCCTTTCCTTTGCCTGTCATTGCACTGTTGCTGCTGGAACTGAGAAATTACGGGAAGGACTTGGGAGCTCAAACATCCTCTTTCCTACTCTGATGGCAAGAGGACAGGAGAATAAGTAGCTCTGCTCCTCTGGCTGCCTTCAAAGCACCACCCAGGACCTCTAAGAAACCTCATTCTGCTGCATGAAGCTTAGATTATTCTGAGAAATGATACAAAAGATAATTTTTTATGTCTGTGCATCAGATAGTGTCATTTGTATATCCCTTATCTGGCATGTTTTCCCCAGTCGCTCTGTGTGGGTCTTTCACAGAACAGAAAAGGCAGCTGAAATGAGACTTTAAAGAAAGGAAAATACAGAGCCTCATAACATAACAGAGGGCTTCAAAAGGAGGTGAGAAGCTAACAAGCTTAAAATCTGTTTGTTTTAATCTCCCTACTGCTTTCGTGACACAGATCTTTAAATAACAGTAGACTTGAGGACATTTTCTTCCAAGATAAGAGCCACGATCTGGTGATTCACTGTAAACAGGGCAGAAACCTTTGCACCAAGTTCGGGTGGAATCATCTTTCTTCTTATGTGATCTTGAAACTTACGTGTCCTAATCCAAACATTTACGGTATTTCACCAGAATTTCCTTATTGCATCCATATCTCCTTTCTTTCCTAAATTTCTAAGATCAGAGTTAGGTTTCATAAGAAAAGCTTTAAACCTGTAGCCTCCAGGACATGCCCAACCACATGACAAAATAAAGCCCTGCTAACAGTGAGTGACCTCTCTTCTGAGAAGAGAGACAGCAAAAAAGGGACAGAGGTATTTCATGGGCCAAACCTGTCCACACAGTTTTTGTTTTTAGTTTTCAGTCACACCTCACTGAAGGAGGACTTGAATTTTGCTTTTGTATAACTGCTCTCGAGGTTTATTCCTTGTATCATAATTCTACTTTACCTACACTCTAAGCTCTTGGGAACAAGAATCCTGTTAGATCATATGCTTGTACTGCATCCAGCTGAGGGCTAACACAGTATTGCTATGGAAAAAAATGTTGTGAAGTTAGAGGAAAAGATCACTGAAAGAGATATGGCAGGGGAGAAGTTCAGAAGAGCCTCTTTTTATACAGAGGACAAAAGGAAGCAAAGCTTACAGAATCTATATTTGACCTTTATGAATAAGAAAAAAATTCTGAGCTTGTTTGCATGAAGAATCAATGCTGATCAAGAGTAAACCGTCTGTTAGAAAGCGAGGATTTGACCTCGATCTGACATGCCATGCAGAAATTTGCAACACTTACAGCCATTTGATTCTTATAACACACCATGCTGCGTTCACACAATCAGCCCAGATAAGAGCAGTCTCCCCCATCTTGTTTCTTCCTTTTAATTCATTCCTTTCATCTTGTTTTTTGCAAATCTCTCTAGCACTCTTGCATATTCCACACTAAATGAGCTTTGAGTTTAAAAAAATGGGAAAGAAAGTTGCAAAAAACTGGGACTGGCCTGAAGATGCTGTTTCAATTACACTATTTTACTCTTTTTAGGTCTGAATGGAATATTCCTATGGCAATATACTCTTTAATCTGCATTAATTTCTTCAGTTACATGGTAACGGCTAATGCATTGTAGTAATCACTGACAAATAGACTTTTTGGAGTAGGCAAATTGGATCTGTGGCAGGAGGAGAATAGAAATCTCAAATCCCAGGAATATAAAAGCCTAATTTCTCTCTATGCATTGACAGGATGAACCTGAGCTCAGATCAAAGGTATTTCCCTGAATAAGTCACTTTTGCAAGCTCACAGAGCTTGAGACAGACTAGAGGGAACCAGCTAAGAAAGGCTTCCAGAGTCAAAAATTCCAGAATACCGAAGGTATTTTAAATGAAAAATAAAACCTCTCTCCCCAACAGGTCTTACATCACCTGCTCAAGTACAGATCTGTACTTCTTTAGCTGCTGCTCTCTGAAAATCTCATGTCCTTTTCTTCTTATAGTTACCATAGTAAAAAGGAGAAAAATTGAGAGACAACTGAAATGGACTTTATGAAAATATGGAAGAAACATCTCCATTGTACTTGTCATTTCAAGTGTTTCTCTTCATTTGGCTATTGCAACTGATTTTGAAAAAATACAATTGTATCATTGACCTATTATTTTTCATAGAAGTAAATTTCATAGAATTTCCTCAAACCCTCAGGAATCAGGCCTCCCAGGTCCCACCAGATTAACCTAGCATCATGAAGCATGCTTAAAGTAACACATTTTAAATTCTTTCTATTTGCCTTTTAGATCTGATCTCCTAGGTAAGATCTCTTCAAGTTTTACATTTTAAAAAAGCTGGAAATGTTATAGAATCTTTATTCCAAGAATGTTAAGTTTTAAGAATGCATCAAAAATCATGAAACTTGAAATTAAAACATGAGATTTGGCAGCAGTGGTGAGCGGTAATTCACTCTTCCAAGCACTTCCTCACCCTTTCAAATAGAAATTGCTAATCATGAGAAAAAATTCATAAACGCACATTTGTAAAGCACAGATCAAGCCAGCAACATATAATTACATTTAAACCAAATATAACCTTAATTTCACTCATCTATTTCCAGTTTCCCAGCACTGATCTGAAAACACATGCAGAGAACCAGCCCAGCTTAGCACTACGACTCCCTCATCTTGACCAGTTCTGGGTTACATTCAGCAGCAGCAGATCGCCAAGATGTTTGCATGCAAAGTGATCCAAGTCTATTGACTTCCTTTTCTGTAGTTCTCTCCCATGTATTATTCAAAATTCAGCAGGCAGATATTATAATCAGCACATTAGTCATGGAGCAGACACCTCCAATTTCCTTGTAGCTTCTCAAAGTCATATTCTGCTGCTGTTCTGAATGTTCTCAAGTATTTCATTTGGCATCTTAGTGTGAGTATGGAGAACCAGAACAAATTGAACATGATACAATACTACAATAGATAACTCCTGTTGATCCTCAAGTGCACAGGGGTTTATTTTGACCGTTTTCCATCTGAATAAGAGGAGAAGTTAAAGGAGCCCCGGAAAAGTTGAAATGATTGTTTACAGAAATACATCCTCTCATGGCCAGTGCAATTCAGCCAGTCTAATGGAAATCAGTCTTGCATTAGAAAGTCTGGACTGTGCCAAGTATCTCCTAGACTTGCTGGCAATGTGAAAACTCAAAGAGCACCCACAATTTCCACTGAAAGGTTTCGTTCTGACAGAGCTTAGGAGTGGTGGTAGCTAAAACTGCAGTACTTTTGCTACTGCATGATGCCAGCACAGCATTAATTGGTGACTTCCACACCACATGATGCTTCAGTAATTTCCTAGAGCAGCCAGGAGAACAGCACGCTGGGAGAAGGAGAGTACAGCACCACAAGATCTGGGCTGAGCCCTCTGGGAATGTGGTAACCTCTACTCCTGCCTTTTGTCATCAGCTGCTGATCCTTCTCACTGGCACGGCAGAAAACTTCACCCCATCAGGTGATTCTAGTACCCACCCAGGGGATATCAGTAATCAGACCTGCAGCCAGAGTTTTTAGGTGTCAGAAGTGAAATGTCGTTCAGCAGTTGCCCCTCCTTCTTGCATGATTTCAATTGCTCTTTCCTTTGTAGGCATAATCTCCAGATGTTACTGCAATGCTATGTCCCATGGTTTGGAGATGATTTTCCTCATCTCTAGCTATGACCAATCCTGCCAAGGAGGAAAGAAGAGCAGAACACTCCCTCCTCTCTGCTTAGAGAAATATCCTGGGAAATGGTGCCATATGCCAGAATTGGAAGGATTTCCCTGTAGGATTCTGGGAGTGTGACTAAGCCCCTCAGGGTGTCTAGAAACACCTCAGTTTTCTTTTAAATGTTGCAAAAGCTGCTATACTTTGAGATCTGTGCTTGGGGTCTTGGGTAGTCTGGGGTTGGGGTGGTTGCCCCTGCTTTGACAGTGATGTTGTGTCTCTGCCTTGGGGCTTACAGGGACAGCCAGTCCCCCAGGAGACCACCTGACACCTGAGCAGCCACAATATGATCTTACTTTTCTCATTAACAGGAGAATATTATGTTCTGTTTAAACATTTCATTTGAAACTAATTGATTTCAACATTCTTCTATGCAAAAGCAGAGATCTTAGGAAATAAAAACAAATGTCCCCTTCATGATTTTTTATACAACAAAGAGATTTTTCAAGTCGTTACTCTCCAATCTAGAGTCCAATCCAAAATACCAAAACACTTCATTAAATTTTAAAGGATACAGGTAGGGAACTTTTAAGACAAGCTGAAATACTTATCTTAATGTTAGCCACACTGCTCTGAAACTTTGAGCTTGACAAATCTGTCTGGAAATCTCTTATATTCTGACTTTTTTTTTAATCTAGAATTCTGATACTTCCTGGTTTGTTCTGAACAAAATACCAAAAAACCCACTTCTCTTCCCAAGAAGCGTAGAAATTAGAAAATTGCAGTGTGGGGACAGTGAAAGATGAAATACTTCTGGGTACTTTCTCATCAGAGGTTCAGATTTATTCCTTCATTAAGTTTTTTGCTATGATTTACCAACTTGCAGGAACTTGTCCTCAAGAAAACTTGTCCTCAAAAATTATCAGATGCCATGTTAAAATGATGTGCTGACATCTTCTGTGTAAGCAAGTTAAATCCCACAAACCTAAGGATGTGTGAGCTGTTTTCCAAAGTGGATTTCACTGAGCTGTAATTACTCCAAAACATTTTAAATCCTGATAAAGACTTACATATTTTCTTTTGAGTTCTGCTCTATTTTGATAGCATAGATGGCAAAATGTTTTACTGTAGATAAATGTAACTGTGGCTTTATGACTGTACTAATAATCATGAGTCAATAGGTCTCATGATACCTATAGTAGCTCACCAGATGAAGCAATATACAGATGCTAATGTCTGCAGAAAAATATAATAGTAGAAAGGCTTTGCAATGCTGACTGCCCTTCAGTTCTGCAGCTTGTTGCAGGTCACTTTAATGCTAAATCCAAGTACAGTTACCAATATCTGCAATTTGTTATGCATTCTCTACCCCCAAAAAAATCCTTTCTAAAATGTCCCTTGCTATTTTCTAATCAGACCAAATATTGTCTGCAACTTTAGTCCTAAAGAGAAGCAGAAAAGCGGTGCAAAATTATACTTTTACAGCATGTTACCTTTTGATTGTCGCTCTTCAGAGGCTAAGTGTTCACTCTGGAAACCTGCAAAATGGACTGCTAAAGAACTACAAATGTGCTTTGTTTTATGGATTACCGTGAAGAGAATTATATTTTAGCTCAGAGAGTTTGAAGGAAGCTGGGAGGAGGAGGTATGGGCCATTAAGTAAATCTAAGAAGCTTATACTACCTTTCATTTATTTAGGCATGGATGGGATTAGCTTCAGGCTGATTAAAGGAGACTATAGAGAAGGTTAATATGAGGTAGAGGAGGGGGTGCTGCAGATCCAGTCATGCTGCAGGAGGGCTGAGCAACACGTTGCTGTGGCAAAAGGCTTGTGAATTAATAATCCTGCAATATCGTGTGGAAACCTGGAGGTGGGGCTGAGGCACTTGGCACTGCTTGAGCTCAGATGCTCTTCCATGGGGCAAGGAGGCACCCAGGCTCACCTAATGCACGAGCCAACAGTGCCTTGGGGAGCAATCTGAGATACCTTGGAAGTGCCTAAACAGTGTGAGGGCCAGGGCCAGCAAGGCAGCCTGTGAAGGCAGCAGAAGGCTGCAGAATTGGTGGCCTGTAGCTGCACCACCTTAAAATAACTCACAGGCAACATACCCCTACAAAAACAGATGTGAAGGAGTTACTCAATTCTCTTCTCTGTAACTGGTTCCCAAGGCTGCCATCCTCCCACAGTATAAGAATTTGCATATGGCCCATGTTTTTCCACAATAACCATCTTTCTAGTTATTATGCAAATCAGATACCCTGAAGCAAAGAGTACACGACTGCTGTTGTGGAATTACAACTATTGTTACTACTCAGGAAACGAGCCTTCTCCACATTCAGTGAAGCAACTCCATTGCAGTATGAGCAAGGTTTGATTGAACTATATAATTCAGCATGTTCATTAGAAGCAGCTTGATGGTTTTCTGATCTGCAGAGCCTGAGCAAGAGTAATCCCCATTCTGCTGGACCAAACTGTGAATCACCGAGACAATTTGGCTGGAGTGCATTGCCAATCAAACTACATAAAACTATTAAGGAGAGAGAAAAGCAAGAAATTTTGATTCTGAGCTGACCAGAAAGAAAACCAGCCGACTTTCAATGGAGGTTTTAATGAAATTTTATAAGTATTTCCTGGAAAGTCCTTACGACAGGTTCATTCTTGAAAACACTGTCATGTTGTTTATTTAAACTGCTCTACGTCAGCACTATTCAAAATGCTCAGACTGAGGTACTGGAAGCAAAGTGCCATGGTTTCCTATTTCTAGAGCTGTAAATTTATTTCCTTCTTAAGGAAATATAGTTGAAACATGTCAGACTTGAGAAATGTGACTGGCAGCTGAGCTGTTGCACGTTTTCTAGGACTCTGTTAGTGGCTGCAAAAGAGAAGTCACCTGTGAGCCAGAGAAAGTGAGCAGAGGGCAACTGTCAGCAGTTTCAGAGAGAAGATCTTTGAATGGCCCCAAAGACAACCTTTTCCTCTTGCAATTTCTTTGAGTTCTGCTTTCTACAGGCTTGCCTTTGTTAGGGCAGTTAAGGGGAGTTAAGATTGGCTTGGATGCTTTTGCTTCTGTCTAGAAATCCAGAAGCATTTTCATTTTGAATGACACACCTTGGTGCATTTCTGAGGAGCTTCAAAACCACCTCCTCCTGGCCACCCCTTTTGGATGTGGAACAGTGAGTTTCTGTTGCTGATCCTGGTAAAGCTTCAAGGGGAAATTCTTGCATACCCAGCAGAGTTTGTTCCTTTGCCTGCTCATCTTGGAAGTATTTACCGATGTCCCGCGGTTCACAGATCCGAGCAAGACCCGCTGCTGTAGAATAAGCTCCTCTGCACAGAAACACGGTGGTTCTGGCCGCGCCCATCTGTGTGTGAGCGCCCGCATCCATCCTAGCGCCGCCGTTCACTGCCCGCCCTGCAAAACGCCTTCTCGAGGAAATAGCAACCCGGTGGCACTGACAGGGCAGGGTGGGTTTCAGGGAGTAATCTGTTTCCCAAACACTAGATGGAGCTGGGTAATTGAGGTTCATTGCCAGCCTCCTGGCAGGCAGTGGTTTCTGGGGGAGCAGAGGGAGGCGGTGGAGCTGGCAGTCATTCATCCCGCCACCTTCCAGAAGCTGGTTCCACGGCTCAGGAATAGGCTTTGCTGTTTTTTTTTACGTGCCACAATAGCCTTATAGAGCAAGGCCAGCCTCATCCTGACATTACATGAAATAGGTCACTATTTGGATAGACAAATTTATTGTGTGGTTTGCATTTAGGCTTAACAGTTAAAATAAATAGTTCTTTTCTTCCCTTAGGAGCTGATGAGCCAGACTCACTTCCAAACAACTGAAGACTTCTGTACTTTGTGACAAACACAGTTCTCCAATTAAGAAGAGTAAATAGGATTATACAGTCTGAAAAGGCTCTTTATTGCCAGAAAGTTTGTGTGTGGGAAGTGGGGGTCTCTCTTTAGCATTCATTGTAATTCTATTAAAATACTAATGATTTTGTCACATCCAGAGTTCAGGGCTTTCAAAGGGAAAAGCTGCTTAAAGGCATCCAGCCTTCTGATGGAAGAGATCTACATCCATATGATTAATTCTGTATAATAGATGCAGAATTAATTTTATTTTTTTTTAATCAAAGTGTCTAAGATGCAATCTTTGCTTTAAGCCACGTAAAGAAATAAGTAATATTTATTTTTCTTTCAGGAGAGATTTCTGTTATATGAAGTTGAGATAGAGATAGATATAGATATAGATATATAGAAATATATATACAGACATGTCTGTCTTTAATTCAAAGTGGAATAAATGACACAGGTTAGTAAAAGCCAAATAGTTTAACACATCAGGAACTCACTGTGACAGCTCTCTGGCCAGTTGCTTTAAATATAATACAAGCCTGATGCAGAGGGGCTAGAAAATGGCCTGTTAGTAAGAGAAGTTTGATCCAAAACTCCATCAGTAAGTACCTGGGTGATACTGTACAACATGAGAGCTTCCATCCTATATCACATGGCTGCAGATGTTCATATTATGTATACAATCATCTAATCTCTCTTGACTCTAGAACATCTGTGACATAGATTAATTATGCATTGTGTAAAGACAAAGCATGGTGGTTTAATTAGTTTTCTGATTACTGATTTCCAGTTCCATTGGCTCTGTCTCTTGTCCTTGTAATATGAAACGGGATTTACCAGTTTATTTTCCTTTTTTTTTTTTCCTTCCTCTACAATCCAGCTCTCTCACCAGGGCAGTTTCCCCTGTATTTCCCTCATTTTTTTCACTTTCCTATGTCTCTTCCATTTGTGGTGTTTCTTTGAGATTAAGTGTCTAGAAATGTAAATATTAATCTAGGTGGAGGGAACACCATCTGTTTCCAGTTGGGTATCCTTGGGTTTTTTGCATTCCAGATGCAAATGATGAAATGAACTGCAATATGCAGAGAATACAGTTGTAATGATATTGTAGGACAGATAAATGATGTCCTGGACTTTCTACAGTATAATTTATGCTGATGTAGATTACATTTGTGTCATTTTATTGGTATCAAATATATCCTTTTAGTCTCTCTTTTTTTTTTTTTTTTAGACACTCCTTAAAAGCTCAAGTGGTATCTGGAATTTTATCGCTTAGGCAAAATTTTGCAAGATTTCTTTTGTCCCTGAGTTCTGTTTTTCTCCAGAGACAGGTACACCTCTGAAAGCCTGTTACTAGCTGATTTTGCAGCCTCCCACACTTCTAATTTACAGTCAAATTTGAACTGCTTCCTTCTGCTTGTGATGTGCCTCAGGTCTGCTGGGCACTGAGATGCCATGGTAATTCCTATCTTTTCCTTACAGCTTGATGCTGAGCTGGCTCATCTTCCCTCCTGCTCCCAATTTGTCCTCTCAAATTGTTTTGGGGACCATCACTCTTATCAAATGATAAGAAATAAAAAGTGAAAAAAATAGGGTTTAAAATAAAAATTTTAAATAACATCACTGTTTAATTTTTGGTATTTATATATCGCTCTTTGCATTCTCTGCACTTTTGCACAAACAGGGAGGGATCTGATGAAAGATGCTCAGGTCTAAGCACTTTCATAGCTCATCTCATGTGTGGGAATGTGTAGATTTAGAGCACCAAAGAAAGAATTTGCACATGATTTAAAAGAGATTATCTTTTCATTTTTATTGTAATTCCCCAACTTGCTTGCACTTGAAACATGCCCTCTTTCTTACATAAAGAGGAAGCCAACCAGCCAGGGTTAGGAGAGTGGAGCTCAGTGTGGAGGAAGGCACACTGCAGCTGCAGTTGTTGGAAATAGTCTTTTAACATCCTGGCTTGATGCCCCTGCTTTCTTGGTGCCCAAGGCAGTTTCACACATTTCCTAGCAATCCATCTGTGAACGATAGAAATGCAGCAACAATGCTCAATGCACAAGCACCAGCAAAGACAGAGGAAGAGCCTTTGCTCTCAATGGCTGAGCCCAGCAAAACACTGAGAAATTCATTCAGTTCAGTTGACGCATGCTGCAGAGCAAAAGGATGTTCAGGGAAAAAATCTTTTCAACACACTATAAAACACACATCTGCAAGTGACTGTAATTGCTGGGGTACCTCTTCCCCAATACAGATGTATAGAATATTAAAATTTTGGTGGTGACTGTCTGCAGGACAGGTTCTTGTTAATAGGTAGCTGTTGGGATCACAAAATTACAAAATTGCATTCTGACATCATGAAAAGCCACTGATACTCTCTTGGAAGGTAAATTTTCAATAAAAATATCCTCAGACACTTTCAATTAGAGTATTTGAATTTTACCTGAAGAGTGTGTGGTAAAATATTATCACTTATCCTCAGACACTTTCAATTAGAGTATTTGAATTTTACCTGAAGAGTGTGTGGTAAAATATTATCACTCTTGGGAACATAGGATCTTCCTGTTTTAAGTAAATAAAAAAATATATCTGGTTTGCTTAGCATTCAATACTATATATATCCTTTTCATCTCTAATTAATTCCTTTAATGTCTTTCATTCTTGAGAAGCGTCATCTGTAGACTTGGATGCCTAATAAAGCTGGGTGGTTTTCATGGAAGCAGGAGTTGGATTTACCAGTGCAGGAATGATTTGAATCTACACGTGTAGGCCATGTAGACATGAAGGCCAGCCTTTGCTTTTTCTCTATAAGTCTATATAAGTCTGACCTTTTCAAGCTGCCTCAAAAGCCACCCAAGGTACACCTCTCTTTTCAGCAGTATTGACTATTCATCCAGTATGTGGGGTGTTCTAGTGGATGCCTGCTGAGGCTAAGATCCTGTGCAATGCTTACCTTGAGTGGTTTTGCCACATGCAACATGACACAACATCCGAAATCCTTGGGCTTCTGCTCACAAAGGGAAAGCTGTTTCTGCACACAATTTTATGGTAGGTCATACCCTTTGGTATAACCCTGCAAAGAGGCGCTTTCAGAAAGGAGAGGATACACAGCTCCTTGTAACCAGCCTCCCCAGCCTTGCTAAGCAGTGCAAGGCCCTGGCCACTTTGTTGGGTCTGGCTCCCCAGGCTCTGCAAATGATACATTAGGTTTTAGCTTTCATATTTGCAAGATTCTGTGCTGCATTACTATGTAACTCTGAATTTCACATAAAGCATTAGCAAGTTCTCCTCACAGTTTAGTTAGACAAAATCCTCTTCCAGGCCCAGAACCAAGGACACCATTGTAGCTTCAGGCCCAAAAAGTTTAACAGCAGCAAATTGAGGAGAGCAATCTGGGAGGGTGGGACTTCATAACCTGAAGCTGTAATTGGACAATTAACGCCAATATATAAGTTTTGTAAAAACATTTTCACTATATATAAAAGTGTGAAAATGCATGAGCTGGCATCCATCTTGGGTTTAGCCATGGCCAGGCTCTTGTACTGCCCAATGTGTATCCTTTGAAGGCCTCTTTAATAAATACCTACTTTATTCCTTTATCATTCTCTAGCCTCTGTTCTGGGTAGCCTCTCAAGGAATCATGAGGACCTGGTGTATTTCCTACCCAGGGACACAGGAGGGAGGGTTTTGATTGAGCAAAGGGACACCCTGCTGCAAAGATGTGGGACCACCAGCTCTTCTTGGATCACACTGCTGGCTATGCCAGGTTAAGCAGAACTGCTGTGGAAAGAGTAACACAGTTGGATGAAAGGCAGAGAAGCAGCCCAGCAACCCAAAAGCAGGAGTGTTTGCCTAAAATCCCAGTTTCTGGAACTAAAAAAAAAGAAAAAAATTAAAAAAAAAGGAAAAAATAAACTTTTTTGCCTGAAATAAGCCTTCTGCTATACACCTCTAGGCTAAGTGGAAGTAAATAAAAAGTGCCTCCTGTACTCCAAGAGTGTATACTCACCCTTGCTACTTTTTCAAATCTGAGCAATGTTAACAAAGAGGTGTATCAGAAGACTGACATTGTCAGGACAAGCATTCAAAATTCACAAATGTTTAGTTTGTTTTAATTAACACAAAAGCTGCTCTGTAAAGATCATCTTTTGACAAGCCAGAAGCTTTGTGCTGAAAGAGTGCAGCAGTTCAGCCAGTGTGGACAAAGGCTCTTACTGCAGTGTCCAGTGTGAAAACGTGACCGAGGCTTCTTGGTCATAAGTGAGAGGTGGTGTTATTATTGGTGCATAGAATGCATTTTAATATTGCGTCACATCAAAGGGCCTTGGCTAGATATTTGTTACTTGACCATGAAGATTCAGGAATGAGCAGAACATTCAAGATTATTAACTCCAGTGAACCCTGAAATGAGAAGATAGTACCTAGTTTACAATCTCTTTCTGAGATGGTAGCATGGCTTTCCCTTATAACACTTTTCCTTTCCTTTTGAATTTCTTTTTCCTTTTTCCCCTCTAAGGTTTTCCTCATTTTAGTAATATCATTGTGCCAGTAATTAACACTGTACTTGACAAAGGTATTTCCTTATCAATGTGGAATTATTGATTTTAAATGTCTGCATTCATATTTTTATGCTTGATACAATAGGATGCTTTGAAGCAGAAAAGATAAAGTCATTCACATTAACACCTGGACTTCCTGAAATATGTTTGCCTCCAAGTTCAAAACTGCTACCTTCTGGGGAGGGGAAAAAGGGAGGAATTATCATTTGTGTTTTTAATGTACTAGAAAACCCAATGGATTTATTGTAATTACAGTGCATTTAGTTTCACAGAATTTATGCTAATGCTATAAAGAATAAAGTTAATTTAAATTAGAGCTGTATGACTGGGCTTTTTATGCACTTCAGACCAGGAGTGTATGCAGGTACAGAGCCCCATCAGAACTGTTAAAACACTTTAAATTCTAAGTTAATTTAACTGTGAGGAGAAATATTGGACTATAATGTATTATACAGATTCCCTGAGCTGATCTGTGTGTACCTGAGCGTGTTGTTGGCTATCTTTACCAAAAGATTTGACAATGAAGTCAGAGAGTGATGCCAAAATAGCAGCTAACACTGTCATTAACTTGTGCATTTGCTGTGATTTCTTCATTGACAAACATGTTTGTTAGAACACATATCAGGCAGCGTCATCCTAGGAGGAAAGCAAGAACAAGGAAATTAAGACAGTTTGCTTGACATGCAAATTATCATCTCAGCTACAAGCAGCTTGTAAGAAAGATACACTTTACAAGAATGACACACACAAGAGAATACACATCAGCCTCATTTTATTTTCAAGAAACTGCTGTTCCATTTTTTCACAGTATTTAAGGTAAACTCCCTCCTTTCCTAAGTATATTATTCTGGATTCTCTTTAGAGGAAGAAGCTTTTTGCTCCAGCTGCAAGTTTCCATCTTATTCACCTTTCTTCTCTCAGGCTGCAATTGAATCTGTAAGGCATGCCTCTTATGGTTCTGTAATCCGGTGTCATGGAAACTTTGGAGTCAGCCAAAAGGAAGGCGATTCAGAGGCTGGCAGTCATTAAATAATGCAAAGGATAGTTTTGAAAACAAAGGCTTCAAAATTTTAGACTTCCACGAAGATAGAGAAACAAGTCTCCTTTGAGCAACACCCAGCACACACACAAGCTCATATACTGACATCTTTCCTTAGAGGATTGCAAAAATGGAAACCTGGACCAAAGTTACCAGCACTGGTAAAAGGGTCCTCATGAACTGAATTTTTCTAATACCTAACACTTAAGTAATTTAAAAACTATTCAGGTCTAATAAGAATGGTCTGAAAAAATATTTTTTTGGAGATAAACTCTTCATTACTAAAAAATTAAAATAAAATTTAAATTTAAATTTAAAATAAAAACAAACTGAAGAAGCCTAGAAGTTGAATTTTTAAGATAAATCTTTACCTTTAATGAACTAGAGCTGTACTAAAAATGCTATGCACGTGTATAAAAGCTATTGTTTCACAAAGAAAATTATTTGATTAGCGTTAATGCAGTAGATGAGACTACAGCAAAGAGTCACAAATCAAAGGCTGTGCTTCTCAACAAATTGAATCTTCCATAGCAGCACTTTTTGTACATACATATTAGCTGTAGAGACTATTTTCAAGAAATGAAACTGAGCACAGAGAAGGAAAAATCCTATACCTTTGCACTATAAACTTAGTATTACATTGTTACAACTGAACTGCACAAATAAAGCAGAAAACTTTTTCCTTCAAGAGTAGGAATAAATAACATCAATTACAATTGTGACATTATTACAAAAGAAATATATTTTATCATGAAAAAAGCACACTGAAAGTTAGGATGTCAAAGCTAGACTGATCTACTCTGAATAAAATGTCTCTTAAAGGCCTTTTCTAGCTAACAAAAAGCATTCCCAGTTCTCTGTTCTGGAGGCAGCTGGGCCCAGCAGCACAACCCAGATTTATTCTGGAAATGGCTTTATCTTCACTATTTCCAACACACTGGACCACTGAAATGGCACTGTGGCCTAATAATTGAAGAACAAAAGGGTAAAAGCAAATTTTTGTTTTTCTCACTTTGCCTTAAACAAAGATCTTGCATTTAATAACTGGGAAGGCTTTGCAAAGCGATAGGAAGCAAATCTGAATAGTTTGGTAGTGCTAATATAATCTACCGGAAAGCCTATATCTACTCCTGTGGTTCTGGTTTTTTAAAAGCCTCATTTTGTTTGTGAGGAAAATGAAAAGGCCAGTTATTCAAACTAGTATTGCACAGGCAGTCTCATGAAAATAGGGCTAGCCCAGCAAATGAGCAAAAGCTTCCCTGATAATCAGAGCCAGCCCTCCTGAACAAGGGCAATGCTCCCAGCTGGGAGTGAGGGGCACTTTGAAGATTTGGAGACCATCCCTGAATTTAAGAGCTCACTCTTTACAACATTCAAATTGCCATCACTACCTGTGGCCACATTTTTTGAACCTGATCCTTCCCTCAGTGACCTTGGTGTGAGTTTTAACCACATCACAGGGGAAGTATCAGGCTTTATGTGATATTTTTGTCAGTAAATCATTAGATACCAGTTTAAAACTCCAGCTCCCATTTGGATGCTTCCACTTACATAATTTACACTTCTTAGTGATGATTTGACCCAAGTCCACTACAAGCAAGAAACACTGGCACTGATGGGGTTTTTCTCACTTGTAGTTCTTTGAAAGAAATGAGGCATGCTATTTGGGCTGCCCTGATGTTAGCATCTGATTTGCTTTTGAGATTTTAAGCACTGAGACATAATTATCACAGCCAGTGTTTATGACCAGGTGTGATTGATATAAGTAACCACCAATGATCTGGTGCTACCCACATATCAAGCACTGAAGGACCTAAATGGAATTAACTCCCTAATGCTTAATTATGGACATAACATTTTTGCCTGTGACTTGTTTACCTGCAAATATTGTGCAAGAGGCATATTCTAGCACTTGAAGATCTGGCCTCCAGGTTTTTGTCTTTTTTGTTTTTGTTGTTGTTTATTTTCCTTCTCTCAGCTTGTATTTCTGCCTTTTTCTATTCATGTTCAGAAGTATTTTCATAAGAGCAAAATTGACTTTTCAATCTTAGCTCAAGTTAGTTATTTCTATGCAGTCCCATTTGTTTGAGAAAGAATTACTCACAGGTGGAAGACCTTGCTGGTTTGGACTCCTTTTCAACAGAAGAGAAGGTACCAGACAGAAGTAATCTATTTTCCAGCACATGGCAAACACCAAACACTGTGAGAATGTGTTTACTTTGGAATATGAAAAACAACTAAATGAAATGAATAGGCATGAGGCATCCATGAGACAACAGCAGGTGAATGTTGTTTACTTCTCCCCTCTTCTAAAACAAAAGGATGATGTCCAGGAGAAACAAAATCATGATGCCAAATCATGATGTCTCAGGAAACTGTACTTGCCTGATGCTGTGGTCAGCATGAAGGATGACCTACTATGACAATGGCCTATGTGTTCTAACTGATGTTTTATTTTAAGCAGTCACAAAAAAGGAGAAAAATACTTGTAGCAAAATTTTTGATAAAATAAGGGTTTCTCTCTCTTACTTAGACTGTTAAATTTACTATCTTTTTCTGAGACGCAGTAGCATGCTTTGTATTTTTGACATGTATAAAATGTAAATATTTTAACCAAATTGACACAGCTGCATGGCAGAGATATGCTTGGTATGGTTACCTTGCTTGTCAGTGGATTCACAGCTTCTTTTTAATTTGTTTTCTGCTGTGGCACCATGCACATCCTCTCTCATTTCCCTGGCAAGCAAAACAGAGCCTTCAGGATGGTCCCAGTTCCATGGAACCTGGGCTGATTTTCTTGTCCATGTGTGCAGGCTGAAAGTTGTTCTGATAACATTGCTGTGGAGAGTTTCTGCCAGAACAGTGTCACCCTATCACTGCATTTGGAAGTAATTGGATCTGCCAAGGGAAGCCTCTGCAACATGCAAGCTAAAGCATACATTATTTAATTTATTTTCTTTAATTACTCTGCATGGTCAAAACTGAGTTACAGATGCTGAGTCTGTGTTCATTCCTGCAGTCTGTCCACAAACAAAACTAACCATTCACTGGTGAGGATGGAATTATTAGTGCAAATAAATTTAGTGTGTGCTACAAATTCCAGCTTAAATAAATTCATAGCTTGCAAACTGATTCCCTGCTTTTCTTGAAGACATTGTGGCGCGTCAGGATTTGCTGGGCACAGCATCTTGGCTGGCATGTAGCTAAGCCACAGACCCCTTCCAACACCCACCAGCTCTGCCAGGCTACTAGAACCTCAACTCCTGGTGCTTGGAGTGTGAAAGCTGCAAATGAAATGGCAAACTGCAATCATAATCATGGACCTTCAGCACCTGCAAGTGCAAAGGATTCGGGGGCTCTACCTGTGCCTCACACCCAAGGTCAAACTGAAGGAACTGTCCCAATTTTCGCATCTGCCCATGGAAAATATTCACAAATTGGCTCATCTTCTTGATTAGCTGATCTGCTTCACCTGTGCATGTGGGGGAGACAGGGAGGAAAGGAATGACAGCCAGATCACTGAGGAGGTGAAAATATTGAAAGCAAGTTTGTCCTTACAAGGCTCTGCCCTTGCAGACCATAGCCATGTACTGCAGGCCACTGGCCACCCCAGCATTAATCTGTCTTCTAGGTAATTAGAAACACTCATTATCACTTTTTGGATTAACTTCTCAGTCCTCAGTATAACACTAAAAGTAGTAGCATTCTATTATTTTAAGAAGAAAGATATTTCACCAGTGAATAAGGAATCTCTGATACATTCTTACTTGCTTCTTAACCAGTAACTCATCCCAAAGGATAACTAGCTGCCCACTTTCCTTGGACTTCATGCTGTAGGTGACAATTCTGTATTGCATAGAATAAAGGCTTCAGATGGATTGTGTTAGAGGCAGAAACATTGCTGGAAACTCTGCTGCAGAATTAATATGTTTTTATTTTGTGTATGCTTGGAGAAATGGCTGAAAAATAAGTGATGAATAACAAACCACCTACTCAAGTCAGCCTCTCTAGATGTATCCAACTAACTTTAAAAAGTGTAGCGTGGAAAAAAAATTAAACACCAAATACACTTTCCAAGTGAGTCTTTCTGGTGTATCTGGCTTTTTTGCATACACTAAATCATTTGTGGTTTGTTAGGCAGTATTATTTTTACGAAAATGATACTTTGCATTCCACATCTTCCCATTTCCTGTAAAGGAAAACAGTCTTAAAATACATGGCTAAGCCACAGGAAGACAGGAACAAGCTAATGCATAGATGGGCTCCACCTGTATAAACCAGAATAAAAAAAAAAAAAAAATTAAATGTTACAAAGGTGAAGTTAAATCAGACAGCTTACCTTCTTAATCTTTGCAATTGTATTCAATCACAAGTGTCAAGAAGCACAGGACAATGCACTGTATGGACTTTTGAGCTCACACCTCACTAGAGGCAGCCTTTTATTCCTTCCACAGGCTTCCTGACTGAAATAACTTCTCCCAGAAAAGTGGTGTCTCTCACAAGGGTGCAGGACTGAGGGAGGCTGCTAATTGCAGATTACCAGGCAGCTAAACTAGGGAAACAGCGTGCAGGGGTATAGAACTGACCTGGTCTGGGCAGCTTTGAATGAACACTACAACTGACCTTGCTTCATCCCAGTTTTCACAATGAGGTTCTACTTCTTCCCCTGCTGACATGCATTTGTTAGCTCCTCCATGCATCACAGACATTGTGTGGGCACAACCAGATTAGAAGGTGGAGAAAAGATTTTGCCAGAGTCTGGAGCCACAGCACAAGGGGTAACAGTTTTAAATTAAAAGAGGGTAAGATTTGATTGGATATAAGGAAGAAAATTTGACAATGAGAGTGGTGAGACACTGGAGTAAATTGCCCTGAGAAATCATGGATGCCCTATCCCTGTAACTGTTCAAGGCCAGGTTGAATGGGGCTTTGAGCAACCTGGTCTTGTGGAAAGTGTTCCTGTCCATGGCAGGGGGTTGGACTAGATTGTTTAAGGTCCCTTCCAAACCAAACTATTCCATGATTCTATGTAGGATGAAGGACAAAGGCCACCCTGACAATGAAACCAGTGCAGATGGCTCTCAGTACTTTGGCTGGGCTTGGAGGCTCCTACTTCCTGGATGAGTAGACATTAAGCGCAAAAAATTTTAACAGTTTAATTCCCTGAAAAAACTATGGACAAAGCCACACTAACACAGAGAGGAACCAGGCTAGTGAAGTGGCAAAGCCTTGAAGCTCCCTCCTCACTGGGAGCCAAACTTTGGCTCCCAACACACTTGGCAGAATCTGGAGGATGTGCATCATGTGATGGAGGCATCTCCGAGCCTTTCCCGGCTGTGCTGGGAGCAGTGTTGTGCTCCATGAGTCACATTTGTCACCAGCTGCTGCAGACATCCATTTACTCATGAGCAGCATCTGAAAGATTGCTTCTGACTTCTGCTGGTGCTTGGGCCTATTGGTGTTAGATTGAAAATCCTTCCGAGGCTAGCACTGGAGTATGTCAGACATCTCCCCATCTGTGGTAGCTGAGCTCATCAATGTCGTGATCCACACTGGTAACCAGGAGAATGGTGTTTTCAGTATTAGACTGTAGGCAAGGAGAAGTCCTAGTACAGAAACTGAGAAGCTAGAAGAAAAAAATGAAAACTTGAGAACGGGCAAAACCCAGAGCACAGGAGTCTGGTTTTGTCTCGTGCCTTTGACTTTGCTGTGTCTTTTGCCTTTGTTGATTATGGAACCAGCCTCTTGATTTTTCTGACATTAAGTTGTTATTTTCCTTGTTTGAGGCTTCTTACACATGGTTTCCTGTTCTGAACTTGTTAAGCAAAGCATCTCAGAAATCTTTTTAATGTCAATTTCAATTTCTTTTGTTAACCATTCTATTCTGGATTTCCTTACTCACTGCTTTTACCCATGCCCCAGGATGAAAGAATCTGCAGTGTTCTCATTCCCCTTCTCTCATTAGTGAGGGATCTATCTAGTTGGTAACATTTTTTCTCAAAACAGCAAGATAAAAATGTAGCATTATGTTTTCAGAAAGCTGTTAATTCAACAAAAAGGCTTCCATACCTATTGAGCATCCAGACAAGTAGATTCTGTGAGGTCTCCAAGCCCTTTATTGTGAGGACAGTTACCACTGTAACTGCTGTGCTGGGGCTGCAGCTTGCATGAGGGGTGAGGAGGATGACTGGAATCCCCAGGAAACACGTGAAACCCAGAAAGCAAGTAGCACTACAACTCTATTTAATCCAGTGTCCTCCAAAGCCAATGAGGAATATAAAAAATCAGCCAGCTTTGGATCAGGCCCCTGGTACCTTGCTGTTGGTTTGTGAGAAACAATGATGGCCAAGTGGTTACATGAAACCCATCCTTCTTGGTGGGGATCTATACATGAGAAACAGAACTGCACACAGATATGTGTGTGTAAATACTGTTCTGCCATGGGAAATTAGCTTAAACTGTGGTGTTTTTCTAACAGAAATAAAACCAGAAGGTTTTTCAAACTTCAAATATTTATACGAACAGGAGTACTGTACTATATCAATCAAACACTTGTGGACTGAAGACACATTGAAACCTATGTACCTGCTCTCTCAGAGAGCTCTGTGAGCTGCTTGGAGCTAGTTTATGTTAAATAAAAAAAAAAAAAAATCCCTAGCCCAAATGACAAAACCAGAGATTGTTAGCTCTCTGTTTACACTGTGTGAACTTAAGTTACCAGCACGACAGGAGAGGATGTATATTTTAGATAACACAATCTGGTTTCTATCTTTTATATTTTTAGGTTTTAATCCTATCAGTCTCTTAGCCAAGCAACTAAGTATCAGATTTAACTATTGTTGTATAGAGGGAAAAATCCCAGCTTATCTTTTTAAAAAACAATAGGTTTGAGTATATATATATTAAAAAAATGTTCAACCTAATAATTCCCCTTGGAAACTGAGTCAAATTGCTCAGACTCCTCTTTTAGTTCATGAACTTAGCAGTGATAAAACAAAAGGAAATGGATTTGCAGAATTTTTGATTCTGGTGAACACCTTTCATGAACAGAAATAGACTCTGAGAACTGCAGGCATTATTTCTGAGCGATTTCCATAACATTTCAAGTAAAACATCCATTTCTCCTCTGCCTGCCTTGTAAACACCGATCTGAGAGTCAAGCCAGATACTCTGCTCTTTCCATGCAGTCACACAGCCCCACATCCAGAGCAGTTCCAGGAGCCAGTGCACCTCCTGGGAATATCTGTGTTGCATGAACAGGCCACCTTCATTTTCTACTCAGTTACTACTGCCTCACCTCACTCTCCTGCTTCCTGAAATAACATTTCAGCTAATTAGTCTAATTCTGCTCTAGTGAGAAAAAATTAGGGCCTTGAAAGATTTATTAGCATCCAACAAAGTAGCTGGATAATGGTGCTGGAGCTGAGGGGGAATATTTTGCAAAGATCGGACTGCTGTCCCAGAAGAATGAACTGGTCTTCATGATGTCCTTACCCAGTTGTGCTTGAGGTTCAGGAAAAGGCTGTGTTCATATCTGTTGTGATAACCATATCTGCCTGCACAGGATGAGCAAGGATGCCTAGGTCAAAGAAGGTTAGTGTAAAACTGTGTGTGTAGGTCAGGGTATCATGCAAGTTGATTTCTATTAAAACAAGCAAAGGCAGGACACAACAGGAGCCAAAGCCATGGTTAAAGTAGTTTTGCCTGAGTAAGGTTTGTAGCTCAGGCCTTTAATACAAACCAAGTCAAGAAAAATATGTTTGACTCAGCACCAGGCTAGCTATTTTAAAAGCTTTGAACAACACCTCTGATGTGAGTGACCTTGAAGAAATTTTGAATTCCTACCGTGGCTTTGCTGGGTGGTTTCCTAGGAAATTTATAGCAGTGGTAGCAAAAGCAGCAAAAGCAATTCAGATAAGCAAATAAGTAGATACAGACCTGCCTTTTTTTGAGGGAGTAAAATGTAGAGCCAGAGAAAGAACAGAATTGTGTTACCTAAATTATATTACTTATTAATAGATAAGGTATCATTAACACATAGTTAATTCCTGAGGGACAGTGTGTAACTATATTTATATATCATAACTATAGTTATGTATATATAACTATATATATATATATATATGTATATAACAACCATAAAACAACCATAGCAGCTTTTACTGATGGGCTTCAACTTGCCATGCGGACAGACAAGGTAACCAGCTGCTGTGTATTCTCTCCCTCTGCAAGCACATTCTCCACTTCCAACAGTGATGCAGGCTGCTGCCCTCCCTCCTGGCCACTGCAGCCACCCACTCTCCTTCCCAACTACACCACCTCTGCCACCACAAGGTTTGGGTTTCTCTGATCTTTCTTCTCACCCCTCACCTCACACCTCTGTTAATAGTCCCTAATATATCACCTTGCAGCCACTTAATAACCTTTCCAAAATGGTGACTTAAACATACCTTTGTATAAAAAAGAGCAAAGAAATATTCCAGGTTGGTTCCACCTCCAAAGCAGCTTTGGAAAATGTATCTGTAAACACTGGCAATGTTCCACTTAATGGGTTTCTTTTTGGACTCATTGACACCAAAGTATTTCTTCCAGTTACTCCTGCATGAGCATGTCAAATTTTGGTAATGCCTTAGAAACTGCAGGAATATTTCTGAAGGTTTGCTTCACCCCGTCTTGATCCTCTTCCTCCTGTGGCCACCCCCGGTGCCCTGCAGCACCTGTAGCCCCAGGGCCAGCAATTCCTGATAGGCAGTGCAGGAAGCCCTGAGGGAGGCTGAGTTCATGCAGATTCTGGGGCTTCTGAACATTTCATTTCAGATAACCTCGCCACAAGTTCAAGCTGACTTTTTGGTGGTGCTGCTGCTCAGCAGCCCCCGTTGCTCAGCTGTTTTTAGTTCTATTACTTGATTTGCGGGGTGATTTATGAATTTTGTTCTATTCATGAAGAGCATGACTGACAAAAGGATGGTGTCAAGGGTCTTTTAAAAAGACAAATTATTATAGCCCTTTGACAAAAGTCTGAAGACTTTTGAAGACTCTGAGGTATCAGATGTCATCTTAGGAACACATTGACCTACTCATTCCAAGGGAGATGCTGTCAAAGAAAATTAACTACCTGATGCTTTTCCTTGTTCAGTGCTGTAAATATTTCATATTCATGTTTCTTATTTTCCTGTGACCACACATAGTTAATACCCCCTTAGCACTAATGAATGGCACGTGTTGCATCCACAGCTACAGGGCCTCAAAGCTTTTTCAAAGGGTGATATTTCTGTTGATCTTCAAAATCCTCTAGGTATGGCTTCTGTCTGTGACATCCCTTAGCTTAATATATCAAATGTGATGTAAGAGGCAAAGGCACTGACTGGAAACTGGAAACTGGAAGCACAAATATCTGGATGCCCCATTTCTCTTTTTGAGGAGCTTTTGGTTTCTGCAGAAGTTTAGGGATCACATCACTTCCTTCTGCAAAGCCTGAATGTGGCAGCATGCCTGCCATGGGATGGTGTACAGGCCTTAGAGAGGGCCATCTTCAGCTCAAGCCCTACAACAGGGCAGCAAAGGGGCTCCTCTCTGGTGCCCTTTACATTTTAGTGCTGGCTTTTGTGTGCACTGGGTGCCATGGCCTCTCCCCTGGCTGCAGCAGGGCCTGGGGGCCAGCACATCCCAGACACCATCCTCAAGTCAGTGACCAAAGTCAAGCTGGACATCTTTGAGTGCAGTGTGCCCAAGGCATGGGAAAGAGAAAGTCAGAAGAAATTCCTGAGACACAGGTAGATTGAAATTCAGATACCGGGTGGGGGAAAGTAAGACAGATGAATCATTAAATGAATGGCAGCACACAGCAGTCTCTCTTTTCATTCCCCACTTACAAAACAATGTGATTTTCTAATGAGAAATCATGGGACCAACCAGAGATGAGCCAAGTGACTTACATAATAAGTTTACATTAAAGGATGAGATGCCAAAACACCCTGTAACAAGGATACTAGAGAACAGTTTTAATAACATATTCCAAACTTCCTGAGGTTGTTTATACCTTACTTCAGGCTGATGAAATACTTTTTCTTACATGTGGACTGATGTGAAATACCTTTCAACTACTGCTAAAAGATCTGGGTGTAGAACACATACTTTCTCAGCTAAGAAGATTGCTTAAGCACCTCAAGAAAAAAGCCAGTCACTTAATTACAAGATTGAGGGTATATTCCAAAGCATTTCCTTCTATAAAATAACATCTCAAACAGAAGATTAACTGTTACTTTTAGAGTAATTTTATGGTATGTTTGTTTTGCTGCAACTTTTTCTTTCTCAGACATTTGAAGTGCTCTGGAGATCAATGAAGACCTGTGAAACATCACATGAAAATAATTAGTCTGACCAGAAAGAGGGGCAGATTCAATTCTGCACTCAGATGTATGCTCATGCAAACCCTACTGACGGTGGAACGAAGTTCAAGAGTTACAATCAATAATCAGACCATAGTCATTAAAATTGAAACTAGTTACTAATGAATGACTTGTTTGGTAAGCCATATGAAAAAAGATGGTGTTTTCAGTACAGATCCTAGATGACAGATGTCCACATTTCAGAAATTACTTTCAAACTGGTGGTACTTGGCACTCTCAGAAGAGAGAAAAAAAGATTTGAAAGAACACTCTTCATATAAAAACGTATTTGTGTCTGAACTATATTTACCTATTATGGCCTGAGAAATTTTGAAGGAAAGAATCAGTTCTGCAGTTGTGTTGTTGACTGGGGCAATCTTTAGACCTCAGAAGTACTTGAATGCATCTCATCTGAATTGATAAAAGCCAAAAGAGAATGTAGCTAATCTTACTTTTAATTCTACAGAGTGTTGCTGCCCTTTATCCCAGCATCTCTCCTCTTGTTTCCAGCTCTTCTGACTAAGTGAATTTCCCCAAAGTTGCCAGGTGAGGATGCTAGTACTAAAGATTCAAAATGTCCCCTGCAGGCTCAGGCTTCCTGAGCACTTTTCATGGTCCTTTGCACAGCTCAGAGATTAGAGAAGTTTCCATACCCAAAGGAGAACTCCACAGAGCATCAGGCTTGGCACATATTCAGACTGAAGGAAAACCAAATTCTGCTCTGCTTTCCTCTGTACAAGGGATTCATAACTGCATCCTTTCCCCAGGAGAATGTCTTATCCTTGCAAACTGCTACACAGCACTGAAAGGCTTCAGCCACCTCTCCCCTTGGTGTGGTCTCACTTTGCACATTACATTGAACACAAATTGCCCCACAGGGAGCATTACAGTGCAGTAATTGGGGCACCCAGGTGGGAGCTGGGACACAGAGGACCATCAGCACTAATAAATATTTAATCTTTGTATGCAAAGTGTAACAGCTTCATTGAGAGAGACTCTGCACCTGCCAGCTCTGCTCAGCCCAGAGCCTGCTCAGCAAGGGCTGCAGGAAGACGAGGCTTGAAGCAGATGGTGGAGTTGAACTTGGATCACCCAAACCATAAGCATGTGCTTTAGTCAATCTGTACATTCAGCCCAATTAGTGAATAGTGCCAGATCTGCCAAAGCCACATTTTTCTCACGCTAAACAATTGATCAAAACAGAAGAAAACATCTCACCCAGGCTCACCAGTCAGTCTTGCTGCTGATCACGGCCCCACAGGCAGTGCCAGTGTTTCACAACAGTCGTTTTCTTCAGCTGTCAGTGTGTATCCTTTAGAGATCAGCAGGAAATAAAGCACAAAACTGGAGACAGGAAATTGTTTAATGATAGAAATTGGCAAAGACAGGTGTAATCCTCGAGCTACATTTAGCTCGTTTTAGGATATACACAGGTATCATTTTGACAGCACGCTTTTAACAAAAAAAGGTAGAGATTTACATGGTAGGATGTGCTCTTCTTAGAGAACCTAGCCCTCATTGTGTTGGTAAATTGACTGCCAGTCATAGTTGGGTTGTGAGTTTTTGTGAAATCAGTCTAGAAAAGGACATTTTAAATTCAGCTTTCAGTGCCTTTTAATGCTGTTGTTGAATGACAGTTGTAGTGTGATACAGATTGAAGGAAGTCTATTAGTACCTGCCCTTGGTTTCACAGCCTCTGTATAAACACCACCTTTGCCTCTGATACTGGCCTTTCCTCATCTACAGCTGCTCCTTTGCTGCAAACTTTGAGCCAGGTTTAACTTGGGTTCATTTAATCTCTAGCACCTTCTCTAGCTGTGGACTTGTGTCTGCTCTTTTCCTGCCTCTTCTCATTAGCCCAAGACATTCAGCTTTTCTTCTCAGTTCCCCATTTCTCATTAATTTATTTTCCAAGAAGCAAAAAGTGAAAATAATTATACATCGAAAACCCCAGGAAGTACCAAATTAAAACCAGGGAGCTGATTTGTGTCCTGAGAAGACTCCAAGGTCACAGTCCTCTCTCTAATGCTCCTTATTGTGACCAAGAAGCCTCCTTGACAGCTTTGACTCACACAGAGAGAGCAGCTGTAGGAAAAAAAAGGACAAACATCACCCCTCTCCAGCTGTGCCTTCACATACACAGACAAATCCTGCTAGGAAATGACAAGGAGCAGCTAAAGGAAATGGACTTCAGAGTTACAAAACGCTCATCACTGCCTCACTTGGAATGGATGAGATGAAAGAGGAAGTGTCAAATCCAAACCAGACCCTGCACGTACACCTGTGACTGTGTACACATAGCAATCTGAACCTGCAGAAGATGAAAAGCAGACCAACAACTCAATTTGATAAGGGAATATAGCTATTTATGTTATTACATGCTAATGACTGCACATAGGACAAAGTATAAACCTGACTTTTTGGAAACAGGAGAGATAAATAGAAATTAATCATGGCTTTCTTACAGTTCTGCTTTATGGATGGGAATATCTGAGACTGAAGGCAGTGCCTGAATATCCTATTCAGTATAGCTCCTGAACTTTCTTTGGGTTTTATTCAGATTGCTGGAAGTTATTAAAGCTCAACAGGCAAATTCTAGAACTATTTAGCAACAGATTCTGGGATTCTCATTTTTTTTAAATTTACTTGCAAATTGAAAAAGACAAGAGAAAGGATTTCTTTCCCCCTGACAAAGCATGTAACCAAGTATACAACTCTACTTCATCAGCTGAATCAGCTGATTAATCAGCTGGTTTTCCCACAGAGTGAATTTCTGGAGAAGCCCTGTAATATGTGTGTTCCTGTGGACACCCGGCAGGAGAGTGGGACTGGTGATGGGCTGTATGAGATTTCTTTGCCATGTTTTTGTGATGGATGGTGAAGTCCCAGCTACTGGAATCACAGATTGTTCACTTTCATTTGTGTATTGCTAACTCTCATCATTAGAGATAAACAACATCATGTGAAACAAGCACAAACTTGAAAGTCCATCAAATGGAACCAAAACAACCCAGCATGTTTTGTCTTGATTTTAAATCCTGCCCTGGAGGATCAGCTTATGACTCCTGTGATTTGGTACAGCAGTGCTTCAGGTTTTTTCTTGAGCACCATAATAATTTTGCCTGCTAGGCATCAATAAGGGTTAATAAGGTCAGCCAGCAAGGAGCAGACTGCCCACTATGTAATCAAGACAGACTTTGAGTCAAAATCTTTCTATGCCAATAGAAATATTTCCAGACTTGAACTAGAAGAAAAATAGGTATAAAACAGCATATGAGGACTTTTTTAATAACCCTTTGATAATATTTTGGAAGCAGAGATGAAAATGTGCCTTCATTTACAAAGGATTGAAGAGTCATGAATTGAGGAACTGAAGAGGATATTGGGACACTGCTGCATATTTTCTATTTATTGTTTTGATAATACGATTTCTCTGCTTTGTTTGTCTTCTCCAATAGGCACATCTTGAGTTAAAATACTTATTTTTAAATATACAATCCCACTGAGTTTCTGCACAGTTACTCACATGTGCAGCCTTTCAAAATCTGTAGGTTTTAAACCCAAGACCAATATGTGATTTGAAGTATTGCAATGAACATGGAGCAAAGTACCTCAGTGAGCACTGAGCAAAGCATTTGTGTCCTCCAGAGCAATGCTCAGGCAAATGACTCACAGCACCTGCAGGGAGGGAAGAAGGAGTCAAACTGATTTTCCAAAGTACTGGCTATGGACATATCATGGGGGTGATGTGGCCTTAAGGGAGAGGAAGGACAGGAAAGGACAATAGTCTTGTTAGTTTGTGACTTCCATAATTATACATTTGCAGAATTAGGAGAGAGGGAGTGAAGAAGGAAAGACAAGTATTTATCAGTTACCACTTTCTGCTTGTTGAATGCTAAGGAATATTTCTGCCAGTTTCATTGCTTAAAGAGTTGAGCTTGCTGAAACCTAAAGTGAGGGGATTATACTGGGACAGGACATGGGCAATCCCAACCAGTGCCCAGGTAGCACCTGCTCCTCCAGCTCTCCCAGAACCTTCTCATTACCTAACACCCTTTGCTTTCATTACTCTGTCCAAAACAATAGCTGCATTTTCATGTGAAGTGCTCTCTGCTGAGAAACTGTGGCCCTTTTGAGCAGATATATAGCTTTACATTCACATACTTAGCAGAATTTATTATACAGAATTACTGACAAATAAGGTTGATAAGTTAAAACTGCATTTCAACAGACCGTTTTTGATGCAGTCATGGCAATGTAATGAAAAGTTTCAAAGATGTACAATTTCTGTAATTTATGAATATTCACTTCTGTTCTGAAGTTTGTGTCTAGATTTTAAGTGCTTCCAACCACAGAGCTACTAAGGCCAGAAGAATTCAGATGGTTAGCAAAAATGGTATGCGTACAAGATGTGCCTGCTGTGCTAAAAAGTTTTGATCTCAGCCTAGGCTGTGGGTCATGTGATTTAGTTAATAATTTTTTTAATTTATTTTATTCATTGCTATTTTTTTAATTGTTTATATATTTTTAATAATTTTTTACTATCTTCTTTTTTCCAGATTCATTAAAAAATTAGGAACTTGCAAACATTCTCAGTATTTGGAGTGCTTGTCTATTCAAAGAGAGAGAAGATACTGTTAAAATACATATAAATATACACAATCCAATCTCATGACATCGCATCAGGTTCAACTATATAATGATATAAAAATAATAGTCTGACAGTATTTTAGCTGCTGCATGGCTACTTGATGTAAAACTCAAGGTAAAATGAAGAGTGGGTGATCTGGGGAGTTGGCAGAAGGATCAGTTGTCAGCTGCTCAAATCTAGCCCAGGCTGCCGACAGCAGTAGGGGCAGCAATGGAACTATCACTGCCAGTACCTCCTGGCAGGTGTTTGACTGGACTAAAATGAGACAGTGGCCTACTTCCTTTGTTTTAGATTACCCATCCCTCTGTTCTCTAGACAGTGCCAAGAAAGCTCTCAGACTACTCCTTAGAAGAGAGGTGTCAATGCACAAAACTCAGCGAGGATATCTCGAGTGATGGTAATCTAGAAGTAAGAAACTTTAAGCCAGAATCACAACATCATTTGAGCCCTAAAGGAGCCTGCTTCAATGCGGTAGCTTCATTTAAGGTTTTGTGAAGGTGTCCTGGTGACAACCTCAAGGCTAAATCCTTAATTGTCCCTCTCGGTAATCGAGAAGTTTCACACTTTTGACTTACTGGTCTTTACCAGGATCTTGCCCAAGGCTCCTGTGGGAGAGAGGATAGAAATATTTTGTCCTGGGCAAGGTGACAGGGTTTAATCCCTGCTAGTACTCTAGGATGTGCCATATTATGATGTTTATCCTGTCTAGTGCTTACATGGTATGGCTCCCTCTCCTACCACCAACAACTGTACAGGGGTCCTTCTACCTCCCTCACCAGCAGCAGATCCTGTTATTGGAGTGGTCTCCTGGAACAGAGCTGCTATTCCCCCCACACCATGAGTCAGACAGCAGAATATGTGTGGCTGAGGGACCTCACCAGGAGCCTGGGGACAGTATGATAGACAAGCTGCTGAAATCAGATATATAGATTGGAGAGAGGAGGAGACAGAGATGCCATGAGCTCCATCACCACTGCTCAGCAGACATGTAAGAAAATTCTTCTTTGCTACTGATTTACTGAGGTTCCTGCTCACTCTCTGGTGAGGGAGAAGAAGATAACCTGAGCACTATTGTGACAAAATTCAGTTCTGGCACAGCAGAGCTCCCCTGGCTGAGATGGTCTCAGGATTAATATGCGGCAGGTTGGCAATATCTTTTATGAGCCCTGTCCACGTGGCTGGCAAAACCCAGGCAGTACTGGCAGCGTCTCTGACCAGTGTGAAGTTGTAAGGCTGTGGTGGGGCTCAGAGTCCTCTTTCATATTACACCTGAGCCATAAAGGTGAGGTGCCCATGGGCAGGGGGCAGCTGGTGGGCAGATGTGCCCACATGCAAACACCACTTTGTTCTGCTCACGTTTGAGCCTTGTGTCAGGGAGCCTTTCAGAAAAGGAGGCTCTCACTGGCTCCCAGAGTCGACTGCCACAGGGCAGGGCAGGGGAACAAAATGCATCTTTCATGACTGGGTATCCCTTATCCACAGTCTGAGCAGCAGCCCAACAGACACAGCTCTCGTGCCCCTATCCTCTCCCAGTATTTATTTGGAACCTCAGGAGGGAAAAGGTAAAAGTCAAAAAAAACCCCAATAATTTGCTTTTTTAGTCCAGAGCAAAACTGGAATTTTCAGGAAAAAATCTGAATACCAAAATATTCAAGAAAAAAAATAAAGTTTTTAATTTTTGGCAGCTCAGGACAGGTTTGGGCTGCTCAGTTTTTGACAGTAAAGCAACATATATTCGCACCATTTTTTTTGTCTTCTTTTACAGTATGCTGACATTTTCAAATGCATTTTCTCTTGAAATGCAGTTTCTCTTGAACATTTTCAACAACGCTTTTTCACGGTATTTAATTCTCAGGGTTTCTCACTGCCAGGGGAACAGCCGAGGATCCAGGGAGGAGCTGTGGAAATGCATTAGCTATGCCAGATCTCAAGAGCAGCTTGAAGTGGCACTGGACCCCTTCGATTCTGGCCCTTGGCAGCAGCTGGTGTTGTCCAAGTTTGAAGTGGGCCAGAGATGCAGCAGAGCTCCCAGCCCACCTCCAGGGGAAAGCTGAAAAGGGTAGGCACAGGAGAAAAGAGCCAAGTCAAATGCTCCTTTGATCAAATGGTGCAGTCATAGCAAGACAGCAGAAAAAGCAGACTGTGCCATGCCCCAGCATAGTCTCATTACTTGTGTCAAGCCTTGCAGTCAAGAGAGAGCATCTCCTGACCAGCCCACAGCTGTAAGAGAAGCATGGACAGTCCCCTGTACTTGCAACCAAAGGCAGTGTCAAAGCCTCCATGTTGCTACATTATGCTGTAGTTGGAAATGCTGTGGAGGGTCCTCTATATATTCCTGCTTTTACATACATAAAAACCAAGTGCAAGCAGCTCTGACCCAGCCCAGGAGGGGTTGGCAGTGGTGCCCCTCCTGCTCTTCACAGAGTAATTTCTCTGAGCCAACCAACAGGGAGACACAGCTCAAAGAAGCACAGGAAGGTCTCGTGACAGAGGGGGAAAACACATTTAATTAAATTCACCTGCATGTTTTTAGTGAATAGAAGTGTAATGCCATTTTTTTTTTCCTACAGGAACCTTTTCTCCTTCAGGCCACCTCCACTAACTTCTAGGCAAAGGAGTTCCCGCTTCATATGCAGAGCATCAGAGCGTTGCACACACATCACCAGAACTGCCGCAGGCGGACACCAGGAACTGCACTAAAAACAATTAAAATATGTTGATGAAATCCCAATTCCCTGCTCATCCAGCCCATCAGACTAGAAATGATGGGGTTTGTGAGCTCCTCTGAGCAAGGAGTGTGAAAATATAAGTCTTGGTTTGGTGCATGCCCAGAGTGTTGAACTAATAACACTTGTCTCATATGTAAGCAGCTGCAAAACCTGATATTTACACAAGGATTCACAGAGATGAGAAAAGCCTGCTTTTTTTTTCTAGATGGCAGGCTCTGGTTCAAATGGGAATTAATTTGGGAAAACCCTCTGGTTTGTATCATGCAGCATGCCAGGTTAAATGACTAGAGTAGACTCTTTTTTTTGTATAATTGAAGATTAGCTTTAGAGCATTGACATTGTTCCCACATCAGTATAGTTGCATTTTTACCTACCAAAGCACCCATCATTTTGCATGTCAAATAGATTGTGAAAAAAGTAAAACTCTACCTTTAAAGCATTCAATCAATGAGATCACAAATGCACTTGGTATAAATATAATTACACCTATATATGCTTGCTGGCAGGAGCCACTTTTTTTGCAGAGCTGTCTCTGGGAACCCACTCATGCTTGGCTTACCTTAGACAAGGTGGCTGCAATTTCAAAGCTTAGAGCTGCCTTTAAATAGGCTTTTCTTAGACTTGGGTATCAGCTGGCACATGCTTCTGCTGGCAACACAAGGGCTGTTGTCTCCCTTCTCCACACAGAAATAATATGCAAAAGATGGCTTTTATGAGGCCAATTAGTAAAGCTGGAAAACACAACCCAGGTTTTAGCTACCTCAAGGGCTTGAGTACCTGATGTGAGTTTCTTCTAATTTTTTTCAGATTTATCAAGCAGTCTAATAAATTACATCCTCTTTCTTAAAAAGCTTGCATCACTTTTATGGAGAAGTGATGAAGCAGGCAATGCTCCTGCTGGCAGAGCACAGCAGAGCAAATGGTGGGGTGGATACAGCAAAGTCTGATACATCAGATTGCTGCAGGGAGTAGCTTGCAAACTTAAGCTAACCTCCAAGACCTGTGCCTTCTGGGGGTTACATTTTGGGGGTCTTGGTACATACATTAGGCCAACTACTTTTTTTGACTCTCACAAAGGCACAAGAACCTGTTCCTCAGTGCTTTCAGCTCCCCATCTAGCACCAGCACAACACTAAAGCAACAAAAGAATGAATGCAGAGAAACAGACATCAGGTGATATCTAAGGTCTCTCTTCTTGCCTCATTTAAAATCATATTTTATTTTAAATCCCTCCTTCTCTCTCTACAAGAGGTGAGTTTTTTGAGGCAAAAGGCAGAGTGCCCTTCAGCACTATCAGGGATAGCAAGGCAGTTGCCAGCCTCATCCTGTGAAAAACTACTGTTATCACAATAGGTTCAAAGTTCTCCCAAAGAAAACATCTGCACCTGATGGACACTGTGTGTTCTTCCTATTGCTTTAAGAGCTCCAGCTGCTCTGCCTCTGCAGTGGCAATACATCTGTGTTGCTGTGCAAGCAAAAACAGAGAAAGGATAAGGAAAAAACAATTTCACATATTTTTGTCTGTTGCTTCCATCTTGTGGCCAACTTGGAAAAGAAAAATTTGGGTCTTTATTTCAGAAAAGTTATTATTAACAAATGAAAGGAAACACTGGCATTTTTAGAGGTGGTTCTAATCCTTACCTCCAGTAAGGATGGGAATGAATTTGGGTAGGAAGTTAGTTTTTCCCTTTGAAAAGCATTGAACATCGGTGGTGGCAGAGGAAGGGGATGGTGCCTCCTCTGCCACACTCTGAATTTTGGTCTCATATGAGCTGCTGTGCCAAGGGCTGCAGGACAAGATGGGGTCAGGAGGACAAGCCCATGAGTGCTGAGCCCAACTCCACACCTTGCTGTAGGCAGCAGTGATGGGACTCCAGCAGAGTATGGACTCTGCTTCAGCTGCTGGCTTCATGAGCTAGCCCAGATCCATTAGATGACTTTCTCTCTGCTTTGTTTTTGAGCCTACAAAGTCTTTTCTTTGTTTTCCTTTCATTTTTTCCTGGGGATTATGCCAGCACACAGCTCCCATACCACACAACCTCTAACAATGGGATAAGTTGATGGAACACAGTGATCTTCCTGAGACAGTTGCAAAGGCACCATGCCTCATGTTTCTGGAGCCATGGGGAGCATCTCAAGGTGGCTGGATTAACTTCCTTCTGGCTCATGAACCTGCTGCTTTTTGCACCACTCAGAGCAATACAGAGCTTAGCTGAAAATCTTTTTACCTGCATAACCTAAAGCCATTCTCTTCCTGTCCTCCTGTCCAGAAGCCTGCCCCTCTCTGCTCCTGGCACAGTGCTGCTCTCTCACAGCTCCTGTTTCCTGGGCAGACTGCCTCTGCCATGTGCCATTGCATGCCCTCAGCACATTTCCAGCCAAATACTTGCTGAGGCCTTGAGACAGGGAGCAAGATGATGCATGGAATTCATGTCAGACCTCCCGTCTGATGGAGCAAGGGGCTCTCCAGCCCCTTGAATTTTGTCCAAAATGGGTCTACTTCAGCAAGAGGGTGATAAACTCACTATCCACACTCCCCAGCATGGACAGATGTGCTCACAGACACACACAGCCATGCCCTGTGCTTGGGAGAATGCTCTGTAGCCAGGCTCTTGCACAGAGATTTCAGTGCCCCCACCCTTTACCCCCACAGCAGAAATAACGAGTCCATTAGTCTGTATGGCTCACACAGCTGCCGAGCTCCCAGAAGAGCAGGTGCACAGCTGAGCAGGATGTAAGGGCACAAGCATTTCCAGGATTCCTTCCTGTCACCCTGTGGTGACAGGAAGTGGTGTGTGTGTGCAGGGTTACAGGATAAAGACTCCTTTCAGCAAGGACACACAAAGGAGAGACAGCCTGTAACTCTTGTCTAAGGCAAGGGCCCAGGATGCTGCACCCCATTTGAAAGAGGAGGGGGAGATGTTAGATGGAGAGTTCATCTCCCAGCAAGTTCTCAGCAAGAACAGTGACCACCCCAAGGACAGAAGGTTGCTAACCTACCCATTCACATGGCATTCCCACAGCCCGCCTTGGCTCCTGCTGGAAAACCAAGACAGGCTTTTGTGCAGGAAGTGCAGCTGTCAAGTTTAACTCTGATTTCAGGCTGAAATCTTGCAAATCTTCTCAAATTCACATTCAGTTAAATGCACTGTGTAAAATTTAGTACTGTGGGAGCACAGAACCATACTAAAACTGTGGTTTGATTCACAAAGGAGGTGAGTTCAGCACAAGTTCAAAAAATCCTGTAGCTGAGGGCCTTTACTGACTGTGCGCAGACCAGCGGGCAACCCCCCAGCACACATGGTGCCAAGGCCAAGGGCTTCATCTTGTGCAGGGAGCCCAGTGCCCACCCTCTCACCCATCCAGCTGCTGTGTTATGGGAGATAATATGACCCCCCCACAGATGTCACTTGGTATCCCGGTCATTTGCTGCCAGCACTTCCTCACTGTTCCTGCTGGAAGGGCTTGGAGACATGCTTGTCATTACTGCCTGATGGCTTTGTGGAGAGCTCAAAGACCTCTGGAGGGAAAAGAATCCCTGAGCAAGACTGAATCTTTATAACCATCTTTCAATAAGTGAGTATAGACCCCTCACATATCCTTAAATTATATATCATTTATTGAAATATAGAGATCTTAATTTACAAGACTTTTTCAAAGACAAAATATCAACAGGGGCATTTTTGAAATACATTTTGTGCCTACCATCACTCAGGTCAGTTTGCCCTTCTTCAAACATTTCACAACAGCCATCATTTTGGAAACACTTCCTTTTTTTATTATTCTAAAATATAACTTTTGGACATTCAAAGTGCAACAGTTAACGTGCCTGTGGAATATATCACAGTAAAAAAAATATAAACAAAGGCAGTGATATAGCTGTCATAAATGTTTTGGCAGTATTCTAGAAGTCTATATAAAAATACTTATATACATATTGATGTATAACATCATCATATCTCACGTCCTTCATCATGTAATAGGACCATTTTGTACAAGTTGCAGACCACGCTGTAAGGAATTGGTTGGCCATTCCAAATCAAAAGCTGCATTTTGTAGGATAACACTGATTGTCGTTATACAATTACTGTAGCAAAAGGTTTGGGAATATCTCTTCCAGTGGCTTCTCAAAAAGTAAGCCATAAAAAAAAAAGTCTTTAATACTGATAATATTGTGAAACTAAACAATTCATCCTCTCACACTTCTCCCTCTGTAGTAAATCTTTTCTCCTCCTCTCATCATTCCAGTTTCCAGGCCAGCTTGTCTGATTCCAAGCCTGCAGTGAGCTGGGTTTGGCTAGACCCCTGTCATGTATGCAATTGTTCTGCACAATAGTCATGACAAGATGGAGAATTAACATTACTGTGTACCAGAAAGTGAGCCAGCTCTGGGTGACCATTTGAGTCTAGCCTGAGATGCACTGTGAGATACAGAATGAGGCTGGTGAGGGGAAGGCAAATCTGCACAAAAATGTCCTTAGATTCCAGTAACTGATATAATAAAACACGCTGGGGCTGATTTTCAAACTCTGAAGAACACTAGGCCATGTGCAAAAATGCAGGTGAAATTGCTTGCCTAATTTGAATGTGTAGCTGTAAAGACTACGCGTACAAATTAAGGCACATGTCATCTCAAGTGGCCATTCAGATATCTGGGATATCCACTGACAATTTGTGTTTCCTCAATTCATGGTTTGTAACTGGAGGGAGATTTCACACCATCTCATCTGTCTTGGCTATGTCAAGAGTCTATGTTTCACAGTTGTCCCCATACAGAGCTCAGTGACATGTTTGGCAAAAGCATGGTTCCAGGAAGACACTTGTTCTTGATCTGTCGAATGCAAGAAGTAGAGAGTGCACCATCATTCATCATTCCTTCTGATTGTCAGCTTCCATGGGGGTTGAAAATGTGGGAGCTCGCTTCAGGTCCTGTTTTCACATGTGCTGTGATCTTGTGCGTGGCCTCAGCCAGGTGACAGCTTGAAACCCAGACCCAGAATTATTTTCCTGCGCAGTGTCCCACACTGTAACACCGTCAATATTGCATTTGCTTTGATTTGATCTGTAACTGTCCACAGGTGAAGTCAAGGGGACTTACAAAGCTTTTTGTAGGGCCATTTAAAGGTAAACTGTAGTTTAACATGGCAGCATGTTCTGTCAGTCACGCTTTCACACTTCCTAGGGAAATACTGCAACACAGGAATGAGTTTGCACCACATTTGCATTGGTTATGTTGTAACAGAGGCTGGGCATATCCTACGAGGTGCTCATTGCACTGAATTAAGGCAAAGATTGAAAGTTGAGTACCAGAAAGGATGGGGCCCTTGGCACTGATGTACTTTTTTTTCACATGTAAGTCTTCCAAAGCATCTTATCTCAATAACACATTGTACAGTGATAGCAGTAATCATAATAGTTTGTTCATGTAAGTGGTGTGAAAAAACAATTGCAGGCTGAGAGCAGTTCATTTTCATGCACCTTTTTCCAAAAAATACTCCTAGAAGCATTTACCTTTTGTAGTTACAGTCTGCAAAGGCAATAGAGTTTTCTGCTCCTGTTTAAACTTGAAAACTAAGACAAGAATATTTTCTGCATATTTATTTCTGTTTATTTGAATGCATGTTTCAGGCTAGGGGAAATATTTTTATTCTTTGAACAGTTCAAATATCAAATCAATTCTTCACAGCTAACCTCAGGATAAGGTGTTTTTTTTAGTACCCATGAAATGGTAATAATGGGGTATTGCTGGTGGTTGATCATAATTTTCCATTCTCCAGCATCTTGAAAATCTGGCATAATTTTACTTTTTTCAAATTTAAATTTTTAGGACCTCACTTAATCAGAGGAAAATGAATTGCTTCTAGTAGATCTGATTAGAAAAGCTACTCAGCTCATGAAAAAAAAAATCTTAATTTTTTTTCTCCATGTTAAAGTAATTTTAGCTAACTAGAACAATTACCGTTCTGTGTAGATAAAAAAAAAAATTGTTTCATAAAGTTTTTTGGGCTGGAAATTTCTCCTCTGCACTTAAAAAAGTGTTTTGATACTGTGCTTTTAGTGAAGGACAATGGATTGTAAAATATACATTTAGTGTTACTGAAAACAGTAGTAGTATTATCTTGCAAACAGCTACCTCCTATAGTTAATAAAGACTTACTAGGTTTCTAACACCTATTATAGACTGACTTTTAATTATCATTATTATTATTATTATCATTATTATTCCCCTTTACTTGCATTAATGGTAGAAAGTAACATGTTTTATAGTACCAGTCAGTCCCTTGTGGTTTTAGACCTTTTTGGTCCAAAAGTGGTTTTTGCATGTTCTTCAATTCACATGATAGTTCAACAGCAGCTGACGTTGAGATTAAGGGAGGAAGTACACAAAATTCATGAATGACCTCTTCTAAAATCCATGGCGTATGCTCAATGTGCACCTCAAAAGATCCTTGAGTAGGCAGTTATTTACATAATTACAATGGTGAAGTATTGCTGCAGTGGAAAATTGATCCATCAAAGTCATATGAATGCCCTTGAAATACAAAACTGGTCTGTTTGTGGCCTTTCCCTTCATCCTCCTACCAGTTGGAATGGCAAACGACATTGAGATGCTACTGAAGTACTGCAAGAAGCAACACTAAAAAAATCCATCTTCAACATGTCTCTCTCATTTATATTCAGGCTGATTCCTCTGCCCATTTCTGGGAGTTCCTTTCTACAAATCCACCTCCTCTTCACATCCTTGACGTTGCAATAAAGTGGTTTTCTCTCTGGAGCAGAAGTCTGTGGACTGCACGGGACTCCTCCCTGTGTGCAGAGCTGGCAGGTGTCTGTGGGTTACAGGAAGCTGTCCTCCACCAGGTCTGAGGAGTCAATCCCAATGTCATCCATCATGTCAATGTCCTCAATGGTCTCGTCCTCTCTCTTGATGAAGGTAGAGCTACTGGAACCAGTTTCAATGGCACTTTCTTCAGATGTCTGTGAACTGGAAGAGACAAATATCTCAGAGATAATGTGGCTGGGTAAATATTCCTTTCTAGCATCACTGAATGCTACCTCCCCAGATGCTTTCTGACCCATGGTGCAATCTCAGATGACAATGACCACCAGTTTCTTAGGACACAACCTATCTTGTATATTAAAAATAGTGAACCACCTTAGATTTCTAAGGATCATGCTGTTCTTATGTTCCTCCAAGCACTCTCAGCCAGACATTTTTTGGAGAAATAGTTTTATGACACTACTGTGACTATAGGTCACTCAGGTAAATCTAAGGAGGTCAGGTGAAAATAAGGTAGCAATAACAGACAGTAAGATAAGAATAACAGAGAGAGATAATATGTCTTAATTTTGATAGTACATTTTGGGACTTCTTTCTTCCCTCACTTGAAAAAAAGCACAAAAATATATGAAAAAAAAAGACATTTCTAGGCTGCTGAATCTATATGCTCTGAATTAAGGGCTGAAGTGCTGAATTTAACCTGCACCATTCACAATTAGGGTCACACAGTGTTGTGTTGCAGTGGCATTGGTCATGCAAATCGACAAGAGGAAAGTAAAAAGTTCTGAAGACTCTGCTTTCATAGAAAACTATACCATACAAGATATTATCAACAACTTCTCCCAAATTTTGGAATTTGTCTCATACAAACAAATCTATCCTTTGAGATATCATATGAAGCTCGAAGGACGCAAGATATGTTTCAAAATATGCCCACAGACCCACCAGACAACCACTGTGATTTGACCAAGCTATTAAAGGAGTCCCAAAAACACACGGAAACCCCCTACCAGCAGTCACCTTACCCTGGCAGCCACAAAATAGGCAAAGTTAATTTTTTCCCATTGAAAACACTGTGGCCAGTCATACTAGCATATTTATATGCAACTCCCCCATAAATAGCTTCAGCAGAGGTAAAGAAACCATTTGCAGAATATGATGCTGGAAAGTATAAACAGACATTGCCAAATATGACCCCAAATGGTGACTATGGGCTAAGGGATCTGTAAACTGCACCTACCTGTGTCTGTTTCTTTTGCCAAGCTCATCTTCAGAAACAGGGTCAATGTCAGGCAGGGGAATGATGTATCCACTGTCAGCACTCAGCCTCTGCTCATCAAATCCACTCTCCCTGTCCTTGAGCTTCTCTTCATTCTTGTAGGTTACACCAATGTAAGCATTGTCACAGTCCCCTCTCATGCGTGTGACAGCTGGGTGATCACTTTTCAGGAAGTCCAGATGAATCTTCTCATAGCTCTGAAAATATTCATTTCAACCCCCTCATTAGATGCTATTCACTAAGGCTGCCTTTCTTCAGATGGGCAGCTGAGATTCATTAGCCTAGCAAATATTCTGCCTTATGAGCCAACAGTACTGGATAGAGAAGATAGAATCTTCAATTGCTTTGAAGGGAGAAATGACACATAAGTTTTAGATGATTCAGGAGCAAAGCTTTGTGGCAGCACAAAGCAGACAAATAAATGTGAAAGAAGGGTAGGGAGAAGGGAGTTAAGATAGGTGGGGAAAATAGAACACTGAATGGTGACGCTGGCATAGCTTGTCCAGAGCGATCAGAAGAATGAGGGGAAAACTTGCTAATGTCAGGGTCCAAAGGAGACAGGGAGATTAAACACATGGGCCAAGACGTCCCTCTTATAGAATTATTTCACAGCCTACAAAATCCCATGAAAATATATAGAACTAGTTCTCCAGTGGAAAAATTTCATGTTCAGTTTCTTCATTCGAGCTCGCTGAGAGAAGCAGTTCTGCAGTATTAACTGGGAAGCAGAACTCTTCATGTCTAATTAAATCCTAACAATTCAGTGTTCCTGTGCTAATCACATAATTCACATAGGTTAGAATGTGCCAGTTCAGTGCTCAGAGCTCTCATGGCTGGAACAATGCTTAGAATTTCCTCTGAAGCAGTATACAGAAAACATAGAGAAAATGACAAAGAGCAAACCTTTTTGTACTCTCCAGGCAACAAGCTCTCCACAATTTCACTCAAATGGTAGAAAGAAGGTCTTTTCTCTGGTTCACTGTTCCAGCACTTCACCATAATCTCATACCTACAAAAAAGAAGGAAACCAGTTTAACCAGTTTGTAGAGGAACATAACTGATCAAACAGAAATTAAAGCCAAAATTCTCTGGAGACTGGGCAGGTGTGGAAAGGCCAAATGCACACGTACACTTCATTGGTAGCATGATCAGGTTTGGCCATTCGGTATCCACTCTTGATCTTATTGTAGAAAGTAGAATCAACCATCATGCCAGGATATGGTGTGCCACCTGCAGATAAAAGAGAAGCAAAAATAGTTCTCTGTGCTTGACTATCCATGCAAAGTTCCCAAATACTGTCTTCCCGTTCATGCCATGAAGTGTTAACACTATAAATTAACATGACATCAGAATGATTCTTTCCTAGCTAGTGTTTAACTTCAGAGCTATTGTCTTGATGACATTAAGCCCTAACATGAAATGCTGGCCAGGAAAGATTGAAGTAGGTACTAGTCAGAGAAAAATGTCTTTACAGTGTTTATAGAATGTATTGGAAGCAGAGATTGGATGATACCCAGTTCAGGTCATCAGCCTACATTTGGCAAGGCTGAGGTCACTGCTCTGCCTTGCCACTGCCTTTCTGTGAGAACTTAGCCTGGATACTTGCTCTGTCTGGCATTACTGCCTTTGGCTCCTGTAGGACAGCTGAGAGTGACACATCCTGAGTAAAACACCTCATCCTGACTGCAAGGCCAAAACCTCGGTGTAAGTCCCCTCAATGCCCCACTTGTCTCAGCCGGGCTTTAGACAACAGCTAACAAGTCACATGCTTGAGTTGTCAAAAAGTTTGGACTTGGCCCAAGCTGACACAGTTAACTGATAATCTGGGGCTGCAGCACAGAGACAACATTGCACTTGTGGTCAGTTGTAGATGATGTGTAAAAGGGTAATTCAAGCTGAAGTCAGCACAGTAGCAAGATGTTAAAACTGACCTTCTGAACAAACACTGCTGAGGATATGTTTTGCTTTCCAAAAAGGAATAACTTTCTCAGATGGAGAAGTCATACTGTAATATTACTTCAGAAACCTCTGACTTTTCAAAAGCAGGATTTTCATCTAAAACTGAGCTTCAGAACCTGTTGTACAGGTAGAGCAGTGGAGTGTAGTGCTTCAGTTCCTGAGCTGTCCAATGCCTCCCAGGGATATTGGAGAATGGCTATTCACAGGATCCTATGATGCCCAGAGATTACAGGAATCAATACCATAAATAGTGGTGCAACTGTTGTTTTCTGAGAAGCAGTTATGTGACAACTTATTCTAGCAAATGACATTAGGCTTGGGGTTGCCGTGGGGCAGCAGTAGATACCATGCAGGCATGAGTAATTCTGCTGGCAGTAAATGTGGGCAATGCAGGCTCTCTGAAGCGGGCTGTCCCCCATCCAGGAGGCTAATTAATGAGGCTGAGGAGAGAGCCAGGCTGCTCCCAGCTGGGAGCTGCACATTGTCTGTAACTGCCATATATTGTCATAACCACTTTACGCTGCCATAAACCAACTGTGTGAACAGTGTTGACCTGGAAATGAGAAATCAGTGTCCCAGAAGATTGACATTTATTTTCATTCTGTAATGGGACTAAGACAGGCTCTTTTGAAATGTGTATGAAGAGACTGTTCCAAAGCAGCTGCTGAGCTGGGCTGCAGCCCCAGGCACCCCATTGCAAGGCAGAAACATATTCCTTCTCATATTAGGCAGAAAATCAATCCTGTTGTAGCACACCAGTACTTTTCCACAGAAGATTTTCACACAGTTCTTTTAGTTTTACAGGAAAAAAGTATATTGCAAAAACAAACAAAAAAAAAAAAAAAAAAGTAAATATAAAAAAAAAAAAAAAAAAAAAAAAAAAAAAAAAAAAGAAAACCACCAAACAAACGAACAAAAAAATCTGTACCAAAACTAAAGAGAACTTTAGGAGAGTATGGACATTTCACTTCACACCTAACACTGGAATATGAAATCCCATACAGAAGAACAACTAATAGTGGATTTCACACGTATATTTTTATATGCAGAATTATAAATACTTCACGTAGAACAGTTTGAATTGTAAAAACTTAATCACTGCACAGAGGAAAATATTCACAGTACATACCAAGAGAAAATATTTCCCACAGCAGAATGCCATAAGACCAGACATCACTTAATGTTGTGTACAGGTTGTCAAAAATACTTTCAGGTGCCATCCATTTCACTGGGAGGAAAGTCTGTAATATAAAGAAAGAAATGCCAAACACACAGATTAGTCATTAAATAAATGCTTACCATTGTTGTTTGATAGCCAGGAATAACATCTTTCTATAAGAAAAGTTGTGTTAACCTTGCTAGTGTTTATTTTTAATTCAATTTAATACAGAGGTAGCAGGATTATTGTTGCTCCCCACAAAAACTAGTTAAATCATAATTGCATTCATTTCATTACTAGCAAATGACCAGGTAGCAAATGACTGAAGGTAGGATGCAAAATCTGGCACTGCTGAACTAATATGGCTGATATGTCATTGTTTGACAGTTTCTTAATAATTTATCCAGTCACAAAACCTGCCAGTTAAAAATGTCAGACTGTGAAGTACTAAGTGTGTACTTTTTTGCTTTAAAACAAAAAAGTAAAAAAGAAAAGTTACAGGAATTAATAATGTGAAGATAAATAGTTCTCTGAGGGGTATTCATCCCAATGGTCAATTACTGTAACCAACACTGAATGGCAAGAATGTGAAATAGCATTTAAAACTGACAATTTTCATGTCAGTTAAAACAGAGCTCCAGAGATTAAGTACATACACTGCCCTTGGAGACATAGTTGGAATCATGCATGATGTCTCTAGCCAGCCCAAAGTCACAGATCTTCACAATTTTTCCTTGAGCCAGGAGGACATTACGAGCGGCCAAGTCACGGTGCACACACTGTATGGAGAAAAATTAAGTTGTTCAAGGACATAGTTTTTCCATGAGGGCCACTGCCCTTACAAAAGGGTTGGCTTTCTAGTCTTAGACCTAGTCTAACAAGACCTTCTACTGAACAGACATCTGCTAACAGGGGCAAGGAGGCACCAAGGCTCAGGATCAGCAAGGTCTCACACAGATGCATTTTAGGGGGAGAGGAGGAGGTAAAAGTGAGGTAACCCTTTCCCATTCTACCCATCATGTACTAATGATATGCCTGTGCTTCTGACCATGCTGGTTTGTGACTGCACGGACCCTTCACCCAGACCCTGCTTTGATACTCCACCATCTCTGGCACCCTGACTCCAGCAATGCCACAGGATGCAGCAAGGGAAGATGAGTGACTGCTGCTTTCATTTTTCCCACCATGGTGATCTCTGTTTCCAAGTAAGTGGGAAAGCTGTCTGTATCTCCAAAAAGAATACTATTTTGTGTCATATGCTCAAAATCTAAATTTAAAACCATAGCTGCAGAAGGCATTTTTACACATTATTCCATTTTGCTTACTTTTTTATTTACTTACATTTTTAGAAGCCAAGAATTCCATTCCCCGTGCAACCTGGTAAGTGAAGCTCAGCAAATCCAGTAGGCTGAGACCCTCTGAACTGTCATCTGAAAGAAGGTTTTTGACTTCTGATTCTATTGAAAAAAGAAGAAGAATGTGGTTTTGCTGTGGAATGTGAACGTAGCATCCATCTTCCCTTACCTATCATGATTCTGTGCTGATCATTTTAGCAGACTACCATGACCAAAACAGTCTTTTCATAGTAACTATTACCACTTTTAATATCTGCATCAGTCACTGACATATACTGCATTTTTAAAAACAGATAATATTAAATAATGGGTTTCAGTTTTCTCCTGTCTGTAATTTTTTTCCCCTGGGAAGAGAAGGAATAAGTAAAGTGAAAAAGGAATGTTACTAGACATTACTGGAGTGTCACACAGGTTGTTTACTCAGTGTGCAGTACAAAAATATTTATTTAGAGATGATGCCTTCATTAGAGTTTTGTGCATGCTTGTACATTCTTATCCATTTACTTTTGCTGAACATTGTTGTTTCCCAGGAAGTATTCACACTGGCTAATCCAATGCCAGCAAAAATGGTCAGGAATTCTGTGGCAACAATTCTTAATTCTTTTATGAAAAATTCCAGAAAAAAAACCAGTCAAAATTCAGTGACTCATTTTCTCTGACTGTCCTAGAGTATGAGTACATAAGTCTGCCATATAAATGGGACTGGATATGGTTCAGTTTCTGAGGCCTGGAGACAGAAGTGACGGTGTCTGTTTTTAAACAAAAGCATATTTGGTTTCTGAGAACAGGGACAGGGAATAGGATGCATTCATTAACTTCATTACATAATCCAGGAAAGTATTTGGGAGTGTTCTGCATTTGGTAAGCGTCAGTTAATGTGAAATGTAAGTGGAACAATACAATATAAACTATTATTATTGGTCATTGTTATTGTTCAAAATCCTTCAAACAACAAGACTGATAAAATCACTGCCCCCAAAGAGTGCCTAGAGCCCCACTGCAGAGCACAACCATGCGATGCTTCAGCCCAGAAACAAAAACACAACTGGACCCCTTCTGCTCCAGCAACATGCACTCCTACCCCCAGAGCAGAGTGGAAGAGCACAACCACAACTTTTAGCTTACAGCTTGTGCTCACATTCTTGCTGAGCAGAGCTAAACAGTTTCTGTGCATTTAGAGGACAGAAATAAGATACACGTTTACTCAAGAGTCATTTGTATTAATGATATATGCAGAAGGGACAGTTCTACATTACCTGACATGGATTTCTTCTTATAAGAAGCAGGCCGATCATACACAGATCTCTGAATATCAGAGTATTTAGAGCCCTCCTTCCTTTCCAGCATTGGCACATACTGAGTGGTATCAGCTTGTTTCATGTCCATGTATTCTCCAGTGTTTTCAAATGATAGTATCACATAACTGAAATAGGAAAAAAAATACAAGTGTATAGCTAGTGACTTCCCTGTCACAGCATGTGCATATCTAACCATTCACTTAAGGTATACGATTGTATTAATGTGAAAATTCAACATCTGGCTTCTTGTTAGGGAATATATATATATATATAAAGATATGATATATCATATCTTATAACATATATGTACATGACCATCACTTATTAATACATGTTACTGTGTGTTTCTGTAGTAACACAAGTGCTTCAAACTCAGGCTTTTGCCAACAGTCAGGTATGTAACCATGCCTTATTTCCCAAAATCCCATTGAACACAAGTATCACTACCTAGGGCTTTTAGCTGAAGGTATTCCAAATGATAGGTGTAATTTATTCACCCAGACAGTTTGCATCAAATCCAGTCCCGCTGAATCCAGATCCACTCAAATCTGAGTGATTTTTTTAATGAATCACTGTTCACCTTTTAAATCCTGGCTTATTTTATGGCATTACATTATTGCTGAACATATGATGGCAAACTTCCTGAACCACCTTATGGAAAAAGTTCTGGGATGAACATTAACCATTAGGGCACTATTGAGACTGGTTAAGCCATTGGTAGATAAAGGAGAGGACTTGAGCTTGGAGAACAAGCTCTGCCAGGTTGTTTGTTAGAGGGAAGAAGTTGTAGGCAATGGAAATGCCCCAAGCATGAAAAGGAGACAGGTAGGTGCACTTTGCTTTTAAAAGTTTTTGGTGTGTAGAGCCAAAGGGAAAAATTATGGTGGAGTTTAAATGAATGAGAGTAATGCAATAAGGGTTGGTAATTATTTGAGTTCTTAAGTCGCAGGTCATGTATTTCTCTTTTCATTTTTTTCCCACCTTCTTGTGCTTTCATCAGCAGGGTTCATCCCAAAGATATCCAAATCTTTTTTAGGCTTTTCTGGGTGTCGATTCAGGAAATTGTCCCTATTCTTATGCAGGTAGTTCACCAAATCACCATAAAAACAGTATTCAGTAATGATGTAAATAGGACCTGTTAAAATTAAGCAAAATTATGCATTGATGAGTGGGGTTTTCGAAAAACAAAAACAAATACAAAAGGACTCCAAAAGTAGTAGAAAATAGAGTTGTGAGTTAATACATTTCTATCTACTAAGTTATGACTGCAATTATTATCCAATATCAAGGAGTTTTATGAAAACCTATATTTGTTCATATTTATTGGTAAATGCTTTACTTGAAACCTGTGTCGATGTCTGGAAACACAACACAAACTTTTCCAAACAAGATTAGAATGATAATATAAAAGCCTTCAGGTACACAATATGTCAAAAAAAAATGTGCTCTAAATTAAATTTGTACAGTTTTATAAAATAGGGCAATTAGAATATCTAGCTAATATTGTCCAATTAGGGGAGCAATTGATTAGGTGACCTCCACCCCAAGTTCTGCCCCATTGGAGCTCTCCCTCCTATCTCCTACCCTACCTTTATTGTGTCTATGATTACATGGTGCAAAATAAAAGGTCCTTAGTAAACTAACAGGCAAGACTAGATAAAATTTAAGGAATGCATCAATAAGCATTTGTTCACTGTGGGAAAGAAAGCTGGAAAAGTACTGGAAGTTATACCTAGGCATTTAAAAGTCTACAAAGCTACAAATATATGAAAATTACATAAAAAGTAAAAAATCTTTAGGCATCAATGTGCTTGTAAAATACTGAATGATGACCCACAGCAAAATTTTATTTTGTCAGCCAAACCCACCTGATTTTGTACAAGCTCCAAGCAGATTCACAATATTCAAGTGAGGGCCAAGATGTGTCATTATCTTCAGTTCAGACATAAGTGCCTGTTTTTCACTGGATCTAGCTGTAGCTGTAGGAAAAAAAACACATAAGCCACTCAGTGGAAGCAGTCACCTCTTTTTTAACAAAAAATTTCTCCTTGCTTGCCTCATTGGAGCATTTCTGCCACCATATCCTTTATTTGATACTTGTCTTTCTTAAGACTTGGAGAGAAGCCAAAAATGATTAGTAAGGGACTCACTTGGTGCAGCTGTGTAGCTGACCCAGTCTGTTTGTCCCTCTCCAGGGGTGTAGGGGATTGCCCATGTGGCACAGAAGCACTCTACAAGCTGTTCATTCAGCACAAGCAAGGTCCCCACGGTCCCTACAGAATCACTGCATCAGATTATCAGTTCTCATGAACCAGGAAATCTTCAGTGAACTTAAGATTGTTACACAAGACCTGCCTATTTCCCCTTGTTGTATAGCCCTCATTTGTACACAGGCTTTTAACCTTTTTAAAGGTTACTTTATCTTTCTCAGTATTTGTTGGGTTATTGTAGCTGTTCAGCTAAACCTAAACTGTGGGTGTTTTCAAAAGCCTGGGTACCTTCAGGCTTGAAATGCCATAAAGCAATCTAACACATCATTTTAAAATCCTGTCATTTCACTTTTCATTTTCAACTTTAGATAAGAAGAATTAATTTATAACAAGCAAAGTTTGAATAACCCCATGGGAACCTGCCCTACCTTGCTTGGGAAATAGAACCATGACAACTTACGTTTCAGCATTTTCACAGCTACTTTCATCACTGGTTGAGAGCGACTCAGCCCATATGCAGTCCCTTCAACTACTTTTCCAAATGCACCCGAACCAAGGATCCGACCTGAACACCAGGGAGAGATTTTTTTATTTCAGAAAGTAACAGTAATTCAACTCCTTTCCTGTCTCCATTCCTCTACAAGTTGATTCTTGTGTGGAAAGGCCACATTTCCTTAGCCAGACCACTGGTATTATTGTTGTTTTTAAGCAGAAAAAGCAGATATGAAATGCTGTCATTGAGTATAATTCTTAAAAAGATGCAAGCAAACATCAAGAGCACACCTGCACCTGGAAACTCAGTTCATTCAAATTCATCCCTTTCTGTGCTCTGTCATATTCCCCTTATCCTCTCACATCATGCATTGTCCTAGGCTTAAGCTGACCCTTTAGCTTCAGTCAGCACCTGAATAAAATACAGGTGTGTCCCTGATTTATAAATCTGAATTGGGTCCCTCAGCTCTAGTTTCAGTCTATTATATAATGCTGGATACATCCAGCAGTAAAATGGATTAAAGCACACCAACAGCACATTCAGAAACAGACAGGCAGCACCATTTCAGATCTGCAAGAATCTGAAATACATGTTGATCACATATGAGGGGAAACTTCTCTGAAGTTTAATGTACAAGTGTGTTTCATCTGCTGGAATAAATTGTATTGCAAATTTCCAAGTGCTGAAATGAAACAGCTAATGTTTGTAGATCCTTTACTCTTCCCACAAATCAATTTAGACAAAAATTTGGGATTAATATAGCCTGTCTTCTAATATGGATACCTTCTCCAGAATAATTTTATACAGATTAAGTGAGATTTTAGAGGAATAGGAGCTGCACAAACATCAAAATACTGTATTTCCTAGCTTCTGCATTGAAAACCAAATTAATCAAGGGAACTTAGTGAATGAACCTGTACATGAGGTCCAGATGCCAGAATATAATCACATGCTTGACAAGCTGTCACTTTGATTTTATGTTACTTTTTAACTTTGAGCACAGAAGAGTAAGTGGTGACTTTTACTATGGAGATATACAGCATTTTGTCTTTGACGTTCGTTTGCAGTTTGAACTTGTCACCTCTTACACTTCTGAAGGTGTTATCTGGCATGCGATGCCATATGTTTCTGCTATCCTCTAGCAACTGCCCCCACTTTTATTGTACACATGCTTTTGAAAGAAAATTTCCAGCCAAACAACATCTACATCATTAACAAGCACAAGAAATGGTTAAAGAATGCTTAGCTGAGTTAACACTGGTGAACCTCTCCAAGATTATGACAGCGTAGTTTGTCATGCCCGCAGAAGCTATGCGATTTCTTTTCAAGATTCCCGTGCTCCAAAGGTTATCCTTCCAATCAGGATGTGAGAAAGCTTCACACTAAATTTCAGACTAATTCAAACAACCTGAGTTTGAAATTTGGCCCCTGAAACTTTTCAGACTAAAGGTCTGGGAGCCATATGGCAGGATGCAGCCCTTCAGAATGTGATGGCATTTGCTGATGCTCCTTGATCTTCTTGTCTTCACAAGCCAATTCCTCCCCAAAACCATATTGTCAGCTGAGCACGAGGCACACATCTCCCTCTCCATCACCTCTGCTGGGCTGGGGTGCATGTGGAGACAGTGAGAGCGCTTCCGGAATGGCGGGGAGCCAGCACTGCTGTTTCCCCTTTTCAACCCTCTCTGCAGATGTAGCCCAAGCCCCAGGTCTTTTGCATTTGAAATTTGGAGCCAGGTGGGAGCTAACTGCCAAAGAACTGGAAGCATCTGTAATGCCATCATATTCTTAATGAGTGCTTCATTGAAGCTCAAAATTATAGAGTGGGTTTATTTTTCAGTGTAAAGGCACTGCTGGGATCTGCTTGCTGAAGGAGCACTGCTGCTTCACCACCACAGAGGGACTGTGCAGGCACAACAGTTCAAGACCCATCAAACTAGTGGAGGAACAGCAGTAAATTCAGCCTCTGCACCCATGCACAGAGCTTATCTGCTGTGCTTGCCAGAGAGGTGCTGCTTTTCTGCTCAGAGGACACAAGGGTGAAGTGTGTGAATTTGTTCCAGGTGCAACCATCTCAGCTGGATGCTTCTTTTGCTAAAATTGGCCTGGGATTATCAACCCACCCCAAATGAAACCATAAGTCTCTTGGTCTATATTAAAAACCAAACAAGTGTCAAGCTTTATAATCTACACCCAGTTTCTAGACTCATGAAATTAGGTACCACATCTCTGACTATGTGTGACTTGAACCTTAACTTGCCCTTTGCAAATGGGCATGGGTCAGATTCTGTGTCAGATCAGCATTTCACTTTATTAAGGTCACCAGGACAAATAAGTGGCTTGTGGGGAGGTGATAGCAATTCTTCTGCCTCTGTACAGCCACCCTGGTGTCCCGAGCAGCAGCACTCAGACCCCCTCAAAAGGCACTGCTCTCAGCTCTGTCAGCCAGATGAGGAGGTCCAGGTCCTTCTGGGACCTCACTAACTCTCAGCAGAGCCAGGAGAAAGCAGTGGTTCAAACAGCTCATGGCATTACTGCACTGTTCTCTCTGGGACGCATCTCCTGGGCTTGCACTGGTTCATGAGCCCTTCAAACAGCAGCACACTGCACATGCTGTGGGTCAGTGATTGCAAAGGGAAATTTGCAGTGTAACCCAAATTTATCAATTGAAGCTCCATCCAGCCAATGTTCAGAGTTGGTGTTTAACACAGCACTGTACTCCAGGCACTATTGGCTAGAAAAAACAAATAAATGCCAGCTGGCTTACACAGCTAGCATGAGAAATACTCATCTGGCAAAGTCAAAATGGATTTGTAAGCTGCTTCAGAGCATCCCTGAACTAAAGGTGTAATTGCTTTGCTGTCATCTCCCACTTAGATAAGAGAAATTCCACACCAACCAGAATTGTCACTTCTAGAAAAAAGAAAGAGGGTTCTCCCTTCACCAGCAATCATTTAATATGGCAAAAGTGCCAATGGGTGAGTGTGTTAAGTAGAGAAGTTGTGCAATCCAGATTGCCAAAAGGATAGGGAGCATTGGGTTTTAAAGTTACTGACTATTCTGAATACACTTGTAAACAAGAGGGCATTGAAGTAGGCTGGTACTCATGAGTCAGAGGGAGACAAAGTTACAGTGGTGGTCTTTAACAACTCAGATATGACAAATCCTATTTAGGCATACAATTTAAGTCTGGGATGTAATAAAATAATTCTATAAAACATTCACCCTCCTCTAGTCTTCAATTAGCAACATGAATTTAATTAAAGGATATTGTTCCTGAACTGTAAATTTTTCTCTTGCTTCCTTCAAGAATTGACTCTTTCTCTGTGATGGTGAAGAGTTGTACCAGGGAGTATGTTTCTTGAAATATATCAAATAAAAGATACATTTCTTCTTCTCTTGTGCTTTAGAATAAAATTTAGTCCACAGATATCTCCAAGAGAGGGGAGCCTTGTACGTATAAAGCACTATCTGGATAGAACATTAACATTTCTTACAGTCATTACACTTTCAATTGATATGAATGAGAGTTTGGGCCAGCCTTGAGGAATTAATTACGACTGAATTCTTATGAATTCCAATGAGGAATAACAAAGCAAGAAAGCAGAAGGGGAAGGAAGAAAAAAGGACAGTAGCCACAAAAGTATGCAGTTACTCAGCACTGATATGTATATGGCATGGATTAATAATTTAAAAAATATTTTTAATAAAACTTTGTAACAAGCTGCAGATTTTCTTGGCCTCTGCACAAAAGTATATAAATGTCTTGCAGATAAAAAATACTGATGTCCTGCTTGTGGATGCCTTACCAGAGTGAGGCTTGAAAAGGGCATTTAACACTGAGAGGATCCCCTAAGCCAGGTAGGGGTGGACACTGCACACAGGGCATGTGGAGGAGAACTGGAGAGCACAGGAGACACTAACACAAGGACCTCAGGGCTGATGCCACTGTAGAAGAGGAGCAGGAAGGAGAACAGACACAGAGAGACTCCAGACTTTGTGGCAGTAACTTCCACTGCAAATCCTGCAGAGACCTCAGAATGGTCACTGACTGTCTTTCCCCTAAAGAAGGGTGAGGCTAGACCCTTACATAAAACTTACCAAGCACTAACCCATCTCGAGGAAACTCCCATCTGGAGTCATAAGGCAGTTGCATTGGGTCCACATAAATGTACTCGTGGCCATCAGGGCTGATAGACTCAATGACTCTCCATCTAATCTCATACCTTGGCTTCTGCAGAGCACATTGAATGCAAAACCAAGCATTAGACCTGGATCTGACATTAGGGCAAATCAAAACCCAGCAGGGCTTAGCACCCAAACTGAAATACTTTTCTACATACCTGTTTCCATACGATGACCAGGACAATCAGTGAAATTATCACAATCACTAAGAGCACTAAGACAGCAGCAGCCACAGTTAGCTCTGATCTCAAGGCTGTGGAGTAAAAAGACAGACCATATTTTCCTCATGAGACATGAGGAACATCACACACATAAAACACCCACCTCCCCTACCATTGCAGTTCCCATGTCCTGCAGAAGTGGCAGGAGCAGTTCCTGAGTCTGGTGACTATAAAGTCTTTCCAAGCCCAGAGCTGCTCTGACATATTGTTTCAAACCAAATGCAGATTGTCTGGAAGAGGGTTCCATAGCCAGTATTAATAAAATGGTGAAATTAGTTATGGACCCACATAATAAACAAAAAGCAAGTGCACCATAAAGACCTGTAAAATGCCTCAACATCAGAAATATTGGGATGGGAAAAAAAATCCACTTTTATTTATTATCTAAAAAATTCATATTTTTATCCATTAAGACTGAGCTGGGGTGACTTAGAGCAGGGTCAAACTGGCTGTTGTGATTGCATTGAAGGACAAAGCAAACTCACTGGGAGCCACAAGCTTCAGTTCTCGAGTAACTTCACCAAGGTCATTCCTTGCCACACATCGCACAGCCAGAGTTTCCTCTACTTTCTGGAAGGTCACTTGGCTTTCCACCATATTTTTCTCATCTAGATGGGCTTCCATGTGTATATCAGAGATATTGTTAGTCAAAAGGGTCCATGAAGTGTCATTGTTGCACCTGCAGAGAAGAATAATGGGGAAAATGGGCATTGGATGTAGGTACAGCAGAACAAGAATTGCCTTTCCCTGCAAATTTCTTCTGACAACAACATCTTTCAGGGCTAGAAGGGTCCTTAGACTGCATCTCTGAAAAACCTGCACCTGTCTTCTTCAAAATAAAAATACTCCCTGAATGGAGGGACAGCTACTTCTCAAAATCCTTGCTCAAACCTAGAGTGTGAAATCCATGGAGCTGGCTTACTGAACAGAAAGCTTTTATGAGAGAAATCTAAATTGATGCATTGCTTTTTGTCTTATAGGATGTAAAAAGAAGGGCACTGTTGAAATATAATCAACATGCTTCTAAAAAGAAATAAGAATTCTCTGAAACTTATTAACTCTTGATGAGGAAAACATGTACAATAACTAATTATTTAAAGATAATTGAGGATACAAGTAATATTTCAGGTAAGAAACCACCCACTCCTCTTACTTTTTAATGTCCTTGCAAACCAGCCATTCCACATTGGGAAGTGGAGTCCCCTCTGCCAAGCATCTCACTGTCTGCCCACCTGCAGAGCCGTGGTGATCATCCACAAGAGCTGAGATCAGAGCTGGAACTGGGAAGGAGTCAGGAATTTGTTAAAATATTTGTCAGTGCCTACAAGAAAAACAGCTACAAATTTCAGAGGAGGACAGGTGTTTGGCCAACACCTTAGAAGAGCCACAGACATGGACTCAACCAGGGGGTGCTTATCTCCTGTAGCACTGAGTGGATTCTAGGCTAGAGGACTGAGAAGGAAGTGCTGCAGTTGTGCCACGTCTTCATGTCATGTTAAATGAGCTATCATCCTACTGTCAGCTGGAATAACTTAGTGGGGCAGATAAAGTTTCTTTTTGGCTCAAGTCCAGTGCAGAAGTGAAAGCCAGGATCAGGCTAGAAAAGCTCCAGGGAGTAACATGCACGCACTCCTCTGCTCACCCTGGTTCATGCCTTTTGTACAGTCACACTCCAGGAAATGCAGTGTAAGGGGACCAAGTCTTTGCTCTGTGCCATGAGTTCTGGGGGGCAAGGCTTTGGAGATCTTACCTTGTATTAGTAAGGAGAAGGTGTATCTTTTAATCTCATCTTCATTTTCAGCAACCAAAGTATAGTATCCACTGTCTTCTTCCTTGGCCCGTATCAATTTTAAAATGCTCTGAAACCTGCAGAAATGCAAGGTTTTGTTTGTATTTTTAAATCAGGCATAAAAAAAATCATTTTGGTGCAACACATAATCTGGATATGTTGCGACTATAACATAGTGGCGTTTAACATTTCTATCATGTCTTTAACTAAGTCATTACTCATGTGGTAAATAACTATCACAATACAACTGAGAAAGAAGTGGCCTTAGTTACTTTCTACAAGGACCAAGGACTAGACAAAGCCCTGATTTTACTGGAAATAGCGGGAAGTTTTTGGTATGGAGACACGTTAAAGGGAGCTAAGAGGTTCCTTGCTCAGGAGCCTTGAAGAGGTTTGTGTTGTGAAGGTAGTAAGAAAAAGTAAATTAGGCATTGCCCTTTAGAATAGAAAAAAAATAAACTATTTTTAAATGCCACTGAGGAAGAAGCAACAAATTGTGATGTGAAAATGAGCAGGAGCAGGTGAGCAGGTTTCTGGGGGAGGAACTCAAGTCAGCATGGCAAAGTAAGTGTCAGAAGGTTCTGTACCTCGTTTCCTGGACTCTTCCTGAAGTAGTAACAATCTCCGTAAGATTTTCAATCAGAGTTACATTGTCCTTCAACCAGTACATTTTTGGTGCTGGATAAGCCTGTACATCAACAACAAAGTTTTTGACTTCATGCAGGTTGACAGTTTCCATAGGTCTAAAGTGAGGCTCCAGGTGAACAAAGCCTTTGTCTGTAAATGAAAAATGTTGTGTAAACAACACTATGCAACATTTTTCAAGAATAGTGTTTTCCAATGTGTTAACAAATTTGGACACTAAAATCAGACTATACCATGGACTGTAATGACTACTTTCTTATTTTCCTTAACCTCCTTGGTTGCATGCCGAGCAGTACATTCATAATCCCCTGTGTCTTTCACTGATGCCTCAGGAATGGTCAAGGTGTAAACCAGCTTCTGCGATGGGACTTTGATATCATCAAGTTTTATCAGACCTTTTTCTTTCTGTAGTTTGGAAAAGGAAAAAAACTTTGCTTAAGTAACTGAGGTGAAAACACATCATTGAGGATCTCTGATACCCCCTGAAGTGAGAGAAAATATCTAAATCCTGTATGGCAGAAGACTTGTTTACTCAGTTAAGGATGCCTTTTTCAGCCACAACAGAAAAGCTGTGCCTATAAAAATACACCCCTTTGGGAGTAGGCACAGAAGTTTGAGGGCTCGTATTTTGTTCACAAGAAACAAATACCTTTGAAAATTTGGGTGAGCAACCTGACAGAGCAATTAATTCTTTAATGCATTACCTTTTCTTCAGATGTAAAATCCCCTTTGTTTAATGCCCATGAAGTAAGATGAATTTTTATCCACTTCACCAGACAAAAAGTAACCAGTTAATAGATGCTATGTTCTGCCTCCTCTCAAAACGAAAATAATTTATTGACAAGGAGAAAACTCCTGAGAGCAAAGGTATGGTGAAAATGACAGACCATGTTATCATGATAGCCCAGTACAAAAATATGCCAGGGCTAGTTTTGAAAGGTGGCATATAGCAGACTGTAGTGATGTGTAAAATGGGAAACAAAACAAAACTTTCTCAAATAATTTTTCCTCTTGGGCTCTTAACTTACTTTACATAAAGGCAGGATTTAGAGTAACAGCTAGGTACACTTCAATTACATCATTCCTTCAGCAACCAGAATTTTTACATGGGATACTCTGAAATTGACTGGGACTGGCCCTGGCCAAGATTCACTGAATAAAAGCTTCCACTGCAAAGGAATGTTAAACCAGTTTGTAAAGTTTCAGGGTTCTACAAAAGTTTTAAGACTTTCTTACTAGATGTTTCTCATTAGTAAATTCAATGACTGTAAGAATCATTTCAGTTTACATCTGCATAGTGAAGAACATTTGAGATTACAGACTTCATTGTCCTTTATTATCCTCAAGAACCAGGATTTAAGAGAGCTGTTTTAGATGTTCAGGCCTTCAGCAGCAGAGTTCTACTCAGATGTCCAAGAACTTTCTATTTTCACATTTCTTTTTCTGCTGCAGCACAAGACCTGAGAGACAGCATTCTTTCCCCAACCATATCTCATGTTCTTCTCATGCTTTGTTTAGTTACTAACAGTCAATTTACTGACTGACTTTCTTTCATGGTAACCTAAAATTAAAAGAACTTCCCTGATTTTCTCTCCTCAGATCTCCTTATTCGGATAAGAGATGATTATTTTACAGCCCCACTTGCTTGCCTAATAAGTAACTACAAACATTGAGGAAAAAAAAATATATATTTACCACTTTGCCAGGATAATTCCACTGTAAATTAACCACCTCATTGTCAAAGACCACACAAGTTACTACGATGGTCTCGCCTGTTTTGTAGACAGTTTTAAGAGCTTCAATTTCAACAGGCAGCTGTGAAGTGGCTAAGAGAAGAGAGAGAGATCTCATTTAATTTCTTTAAGATTACAATTTTCACATGGTGCAGTTTCAGAGGAAGATTTGCATTTCACTTCCTCTACTGTGGAATCACCTTGAAAATTCATTAAAAGTACTGCTGATCTATACTAATATAAACAATTTGTATTTAAAGCATGAACTGCATAGGTATTGAGTTCAATTCCACAGAGAAATGACCCAAAAATAAAATTTCAGTTAGAGGTCCCTATCTCAAATCCCCCTGTAAAAAAGGCATTGGTTAAAAAAGCAATTTCCCATTTTGCTTATCAGTGACTGTATTTGAGAATTCCTTGATGGCCAGGAAAAATGTTTTCAAAATATTTAAATCATTATGTTTTTCAGGCTACCCAGAGTTCTACAGTCCAAAGCCATTGGGAAACACCAGCCTTTTAAGCTGTGCTTCAGCAAATAGAATGAAAATACATGGACTACAAAACATTTTTCTTGCAATAATTTCTGATAGAAGATAAAGTTAGGGACACATTATTCTTATCAAAAGTGTAAATAAACTTGTAACCAAGTAACTGGCAGTACTGTTAGAGGAGCAAGGAGTTCATCCTTGGAGAAATATCTGATATAATCCCATGATGATGTTGCTCTTACAGTGTGAAGAAAGAACACAATCACTTTATCTTTTTTATTTTTTAAATAAACAGAAATAAATACCTCTTATAATGTAGATGAGGAACTCATCAGACTTGAACTCCACGCCTTTAACCATTGTTTTGCATGTGTATGAGCCTGCAGGAAAATTCCCTACGAAGCCTTGTTTGGGGTCATATAAAGCATACACAGACTTGTCTAAACTGTTAACTAAAGTCACTTCAGCATCTGGGTCACTTGTCCGACAAGGGATAACTGCAGGATCACCGTCTTCTACTAGGATGAACTGGTCTTCTGGTATAGAAGGAACAAAAGGCATGTCTGGGTCTGTAAAAAACAAGAGGTAATCTTGAGGTAATCTTACACTGTCTTGTTTGTAGCAGGTCCATGTAAAAGAATTGCACATCAATGACCACTTACAGGTCCTAAGTGAAACTTGCACAGTTCATTTTCCCAGTGTTTCAGATATTGCAGGTAAGGCTTGCTAATTTCATGTGGTACCTCATTTTAGTTATTTGATGTGACATGTAATGAAACATTTCTCCTAAGCACAAAACAGGACAGGGCTTAGATTCCCTTGTGACTATTCAGGATGCAAAATGAAAAAGACAAAAATATTCTCCACACAAAATGTTACGTGTTATTAATCACAACTCACATGATTTTAAGTTAGATTTTTTTTCCCCCTTTTTTATTAGTAGCTGTCTCCTAACCAATATATAAGCAGAGGGGAAAATAAAAATTAAATAAAAAATCCAAACACTTTCCAAGTAAAAAAAAATTAAAGGCAGTTTCATGTTGTTTATATTGAACACCACTAAAGCCACATTTCATCAAAAATAGTTCAAGGTACTTATCTTTGTGTATTTCTAACATGTCCAACATTACACTTACGAGACATAGTTAATTATGGTCACAGCATGTGGTTTTCAAAATATGGTATTCAACTAGGAAAAAAAGCAAACAAGGACCTGGTAGTTTTATTTCTTTTAAAGTCAACAAAATACATGCCAACTTTCCTACCCAGCCAATCCAGAGTCTGAGTTTAAAACATAATTGCATAACATTATGCATAAAAAACATAGCCCTCAAATCGTCTCCATTTGGCCATTCAGAATAAACAAATAATCCCTGCTAGCCTGAAGCTTCTGTGCAAAGCTTTATAATAAAATTTAATAAATAGCAATCCAAATCCCCCCAACAATAGACTTTCTGCTGCACTGGCAGGCTCATTGTAGCAATATTCCAAACTCAGCGCTCCATCCCAAAAATGCTGCCAACTCCATGTATTCATTTCCCCACTGTAATTTAAAACAGAAACAAGATTCACCTAGTTTGGTTTTCTATGTGCTGTTAGTGAAAATAGGATATTGTGTGAAGTCCCAACATAATCCTCCCTGGCTAAAGTGGGTTGCTGCCACCCATTGCCCTCCTAATTCACTGCAGGAAAAACAATTGTGAAGACAAAGTTTATAGTGGAAACAGAGACCTTCTCTATAATTTGAAGAAAAGGATATGTTTCTGCATCTATGACATCTTGATGGTTAGCAAGTGGAAAAAATTACAGGGTGTCTCTGCCTAGTAATCTGGTAGGCTGATGTCTAGAGGCTTTCTAAAACCAAATCAAAAAGTCCTATTGAAGAAATCTTCCATCTCTTGCCTTTATATTCCTCCACTCGGTGAGCTGCAATACTGCTTAACATAAACAACATCTTCTAGTAATTTGGTTAGAGGTGCTTGGATATTGAGATATATATGCCAAAGCTGGCAGCCTCTGCTGAAATATCTTGCTTCAAGAACCAACGCAAACACTTTACATTGGTGGTGGCAAATGGAGAGAAAGTCTTGGAAGAATCACTGTCTTTGAATCACACACTGTCAACAGCAAAAACTTAATGCCATGGCAAAATAGGCTTTAAAACAAGTGTTGTTATTGCTTCCTGGCTTTTTTGCCCTTCCAGAATATCCTTGCCATTGCAGACATCATCTCATTCAGAACGTGTTGCAGTTTTACAGAATTGTTTCCAATCTCTTCTTCTCTCTTTTGTTCCCTGTTCAAAATATTTACTGCAAATCCAGTGGCTCGATCTCTTCTGGCCCTGTAGTTTTGACCCTCATCCCCTGAAGCCCAGCCAATGCAGAAGAAACATCCAGACAGAGCTTTACAAAAGCAGTCAGTCATGGCTCAGCCTTTGGTGCCTATCTCAGCTGTGACAATAAAAATTCTCATCCCATAGAGATGGTGGAAAGCCTTTAAGCAGATTTCCAGCCAGAACAAGGGGATAGGAGGCCAAAGTTGGAAATAGGCACTTCCAAAAAGAAGGGATGCCCTTTTTTCTGAGTCCAACAGTTTTCCACCACTAAAGAGAAATGCAACACAGGGCTTGGGAAGGCTGTTGTTTGCCTTGAAAATTACAGGATGCAGCACAGTAGCACCATGTATTTCATCTTGTGTCAGACTGTCCAGCAAGAACACTTCTTTCCCCTCTTTCTGATATCCCAAGATATCTCCATTGCTTTACACTTCTCAGGCCCTATCTACACATGAGCTTTTCCCAGTTCTTCGTTCAAGCCTAATTCAGGTTAAGAACAAGATATGGCCTTCTTCATCCGGCAGCAGCTTTAGTATCATGCATGGCACTGGTTTGGTCAATACACATCCCAAAATATGCACCCAAGTTCCCCCTGAAAAGACTGACGTTGCTGTTAGTCCCCACCTTGGAGCCAGGCAAACCTGAAGGTTGGACATAGTCCCACAGATGAACTGACCTGGACACCATGGTCTGTTCTCCAGCCCCTGGTGGTCACAAGACTTCAGCTCTAAAGTTCTGAGTTCATCACTCTTCATAAGAACTAAACTCTTACCAAAAAGTGAAAACCAACAGAGAGCAAGAAGAATACATCTATAGATTTGCTGGACCTGGTCTTGATTTACACATAAGGAAATGGCCCTAGGGTAATTTTTCTTGCCCGGACAATAAATTGCCACCAGCAACACACCTCTTCTGAACATCCACAGTTCACCTCTCCCACCCAAAGCTCCAGGTACAGCTCTGGCATCTCCCACTTACCAGGCACATAGATGTAGATGTCCTTCCCTTCCACTTCCCCATCCTCCACTTGTGTGTGGTTATAATAGCAAACATACAAGCCCGTATGAGCGGCCGAGGCATTTCCTACTTCAAGCACTGTCACGGAGAACTCACTGTTGTTTTCTTCATGTCTAATGTCGATCCTGTGGTTTCCCTCGGTCATTGGGTACTGCCAGCTCACTTCGCTGTCTCCAGAGCATTTGAGTGTGAAATTGGAATACAGCTGTACCACCATTTCATTCTTATCGGGAACAATAGTTGGCAGAGGGAGCTGGCAAAATGTTAGGAATGGTCCTGCAAAAAGACACAAATAAATAACACGTGAATACACAAAACAGCCTCAGCAGAGGGATGTGAAGGGAGAAGAGAGGATCCAGAGCAGCTTTCTTTTCTGACTGTTTCAGACCTGCTGATGTCCCAGGGAATTTGCCCTTGTTAAAAGCCAAAGCTTTGCCTGAGGAATAGCAAATGGCTTTCCTTTGAAATGTTAAGTGTTTGCTTGCTGACTTCTGTTTGTCAAATCAAAAGGTGAAAGACAGACAGAGGTGAATTTAGAGATAGCTCCCAATCCACACCACAGCTTTCCAGCCCCAAAGGTGTACACAGCTCTACTGCAGACAGCAAATTCCACATCCTGGATGCTGGGCCATAGGTATCCCACACTTCCTTACAGCCATGGTCAGGAAACTAGCAGTCCTATCAGCCTTCAAGTAAGCTCCCAGCTGAAATTTGGAAAACACTTCCTAAGACTAAAACCTGCATTTTACATCTGACTTCAATTTCTGCAAAGGGCCAGAGCAGGAGCTTGCACATCAGATCTTCCTCCAGCCAAAATGTACAGAAGGCTTGTAGCCAACTAAAACTGCAATTCACTGAACTAGATGTTGTAGATGGCACTGGTTTTCAGATGCAATCTCCAGTTACGGGCTCAGATTTGCAAGTCTAGGTAATTTGCAGGTGGGCTGGTGCAGGTCCAGCACTCCAAAGGAAAATTAGAGGATCCAAACCCCACAAAATGAGGAACCCACCAAGGAAATATGCTTGTGGTTTCAGTCTACCAAATGACCTGTACAATAACCAAGCACCTAGGCCCACTGACTGAAATTGGCAGACTCTGCAATAATCCAGCACCAGGAATCCAGACAGTCTTTGAAATCATTTCCCGCTCCTGCCCAGAGTTACCTCGCTCTACAGGTCCTTTCTATATTTGGCACCCTGTGGCAAAGCCTGCCCTGCCTTCCCATCTCCAGGGTTCAGCAGATGTTGGCAAGCTGGTCTGGTAGGGTGGGGAGCCCACACAGGCGGCCTGGCCCTGGACAGTGCCCAGAGTGGGGCCATGGGACAGCCAGGGCGGGCAGCAGTTCAGCTTCCCCACACACTCAGACACAGCTGGGGGAGCTTAGAGCAGCGCAGGAGAGCCAAAGTGGTCAGTAAGAGCCAGTGAAAGTACTGCCTGCTCAGCAGGTCTTGTCATAGCCCACCGGAGGGAAAAGCAGAAAAACCAGGTCTGTGACCAGATGGCAACCATGTGGCATTTGTTATTGTAGGCAGAATGGAAGCGAGTTTAAATACGGATTTATAAAGAATTAAGGGTGGAGAGGCTTAGAGGACTGAGGAACATTACCTGTGAGAAAACATCCCAGGATCAGGACCGTCCATGGGGAAGTGCCCATAGCTACCAACAACTGAAACAGAAAGCAGAAGGCAAGAGAAAGACAGTTAATAGACTGACAAGTGTGTAAGACTTGGCCTCCTACAGTGTCCAAGTGCAGCTTCCCATCATCCCACACAGTGCCACAAAGAGGAATGGCCCAGGGACCCCAGTTCACAGCCTGGTGAGGCTCATGCCACCTTCTGCCACAGGGTGCATGAGGGCAAAGACAGATCACAGGCAGATGAGACACCACGAGCCCTTTTCTCTTCTGTCAGTGTAAGGAGGCAAGTCCTGGTGTGAGGAACCAAGCCCTGGTGCATCCCCTTTCCAACAGCCTGCAGGCAGCTCAGCTCCCTACGTAGCCTCTGGATCAAGCCTGCAGAAATTCCCCTGCACAGAGGCAGCACCCTCACAAGCATTAATGAAGATGTAACATCTTCATGCAGTAAGTTCTGACCTTTCAGCTGCAAGCAGTTTTTATGAGAGAAACAGTACATTTTAAAACCACTCTCGTTGCAAATAGTACAACCCTGAGTGGTATTTTTGTTTTGCCATTGTACATATGTGTAAATATAGCTTGCAGAATACAATGTATTACAATAGTGCTTATTGCTTATTTAGCAACAATTCCCTTGATCGTGAGACATACTATTTAAAACACATGCTGAAATTTTCTAATGAAATGAATCCATAACAGACTGTAGGCCAGCAGTGCCATTCATAGAGCATCTATTCTCCCCAACAGTGCAAAGAGTCATAGATCACATGCAATTATTTCAACTTTCAAACATATGATCCTAAAGCATCTGTCTTATAGAGGCAACAATAGCAATCAGCATCTATGTAATCTTGTCCCATGTAATGACCTTTCTACCTAAAGCTCTCAAGCAGCATTCTAGGTAATTTCTAAAAGAGATCTTGCAATCCCTGCTCCCATTGAAACTAACATGCTTTGGTGACTTCTAATAGCAACTGGATTTGGCCCAAATCCAATATAGATTTAATAAACACTGCACAGAAGAGCCCCTAATTTGAAACACTGACCAAGGAGTAAAATAAAGGATGATGTGCCAAGACAAGGACTACTTTTCAAAGGCTCTGGAGAGTTTCTATTCATCCTCTGGTATTCAGTTCCTGATGCTGAGATATGAAAGCACATAGGTGCGTCTAGTTATTACAACTGTGGCAGTGCCATATGGGAACTAAATGCTTACAATATGCCAAGGAGTGTTTCTGATCTAGTCCTGCTTTCCTCCTGCAATGGGTAGAGAAGACAGAACCCCTTTTCAGAGCAAAAGAATTTTTTATTCAAACATAAAGGTCTCAGACACAGGATTAAAAGATTACCTGCCTCAAAAACATGCACAAACACCTTCAGAAATTCAGCTAACAAAGTTCCTAACAATGCTCAACTAACAATGCAGAGACAGGACACCTTGCCTGATTCTTCAACTATCAATAATTGCCATGTGTTTATGTATCTGTCTCCTATCAATAACAGACTCTTGGGTATCAAATAGTTCCCTCAGTTTCAGCCTCTTTACTCATTTTTATCACATTTATATCCTGCATTTTTTTCTAATAAAGTAACCCTCTATAACTCTTTAAAGACTTACCATGGTCTGCTTTATTGATGTTACTCCTAATCTCCCAAGTTCCACAAGACAGTTTTACCCCACTTCTGCCAAGTCCCATCCCTTTCCTAACTGAAAAGGGAATTCTCTCTCCCTCTTGTGTTGTTTTGCTGGAATATTCAGCCCAAGTGATGCAGCATAGGACAAGAAAAAACAAAGCTAGTTCACCTCTTCCTCACCAGAAGCTCTGCTGAAGTGGACTTGGGTTATTGCAGAGCTGTGTGTGTAAGTGAGGACTGAAGTACAGCAATGTAAATAGAGGTGATGGTATTTCCAAAGTGCTGCTTTGAACTTGCTGTCTTGGTTGGGTTGACACTGAAATCAGTGAGTGTCTCAATGTAGCATTGCAGTTTAAAAACACAGGGACTTAACTAAATTTGCTTTCTCCATCTGGCTCTTCTTTCACAACCCAGAGCTTTGATCTTTCCTCAATGACCCGTTAATCTCATCAAGACCCAGAGTAACACTTCCTCACAGTGAAAGACAGAATAATGTACTAAGAATTCACCATCACTCGTGTTCAAAACCTATTTGAACTGAATTTAGTTACATCACACATCTGACTTAAGAATGCTAGTGCCACCATGAGCGTATCTTCACACATCCATGCCAGACTCAAAGTTTAACACAGACACCAATTCACAGTCATGGGCAAGAGAATTTACTCATTCCCACAACACCAAGCAGGTACAACAATCCTGGTTTTCTTCATTTACAATCACATATTCCTTTGTATGCACCTTTTTAGCTCCTTTACCTTCCTTACAGCAGACCAGTTGTCTTTGTCCCCAACTATCCAAATCTCATCCCTGGATAAATAGAACGGGTTCAGTTCCTAACACTGGTCCATCAATCAATAATTTGGCGTAGCCTTGCTAAATCCAGTAGGTTTATGTAAGCTGGAATCCAGTATTAACATCACACATACCATGTGAGTTTGTGCAAACCTTAGTTTCTTGCATACTTAAGATATTGCTAGCTAAAATAGAAACATGGGTGTGTATAGTAAAAGCTAGGTAATGCCCTGGGGGATTTGCCAGACTCCCTGCAGGGGTTTGCCCCAGGTTGAACAGTCATTGAATTTACACAGATTTTGAAATGTTCTAACAGAAATCCTGCTATCTCTCATGTGCGCTTTAGTGGTTTAAGAAAAAAAAATCAGAACACTAATTCTGAAGAGCTGTTATCAGTCAGGAGTGAATTTTCCAAACACTAACTGCCAAGCAGTGGCTTGCTATAAAGAAAGGCTTCATCGACTGTGTCACAAAAGCCAAGGAAAAACCAACGTTCAGAAACTGAATGGAAGTGTACGTTTAGAAAATTACGGTATTCCTAGGTGAGTGCTCTGCTCTAAAGAGAAAGAGCGGAGGGGGACCGAGAAGAGCCAAGGGTGTATATTATTTTCATAGTGCTGTGAATCAACCGCTTTCAAGACAGAAAACCAGCCCATCGCCCCTACACCCAGCTGGCGTTCTAGGTAGGCTAGGCTAGCGAGAGAGCCGGGCTGATTTCCTGGCAGCCCCCCGGTCCCTGCAGTCCGTACTGGCGGCCACAGGATGGCAATGTTCATCCACATTAACGAGCCGCGCTCCTCGTCCTGCAAAAGGCAGCGCCGGTCCCCAGGCTGCAGCCTAGACTGGGAACCGGGGGCTCCCGGACCCACTTAAAATTCAAAATTCCTACATTTTAAATTTCATGTGATTAAAAAAACAAAACAAAACAAAAAAATCAACCAAAAAATCCCAAAACAAAACCCTACCAGAGCCCACAAAAAAACCCCAAACTAACAAACAAAAAAGCAACCAAAAATAACAGACAAAAAAAAAAAAAAAAAGCCCCGGTAACACACCAATCCTGGTCCCGTTTTCTCTGTATTTACATAAGTGATAGGACAGTATTTGGATTGTAAATCTTGGCACGTAATGATATGATTATCCTTGTTATGAGAGGGCTGGGTAATTTCAGTCATGATTTTGTCAGAGTGGCAGTCTGTCCTTCTGGGAAAGCTGATCTTTTCCAGGAAGAGCTAAGGTCAGCCCAAGGAAAGACATTTCTTTCTTGTGGTACGTGTCACCCGCTGAATGTAAATGTTCAGACAGGGCCTCCTGAAACATTTCTTGATCCTCAGTTCCCAAACTGCAAACTCAACTCTCCACAAGAGCAGCGCTGCCCTGCAGCGCTAACATGTGGGTCTGATGGTTTTGCTGGGGAAAGGCTTAAAGCCCTTCAATGAAACAGACTGGCATAAATATTCTCCCAAAATGAGGCTTGTTCCATGTCTCTTTACAAATATTTGAATCCAGCATAGCCTGTACATAGTAAAACTATGCATCAAGAAAAGCCCAAGGAATAACCGTGCACAGCCCAATCCTGGGCTCCTGCTGAGTCCTTTGGGCTCTGCAGGACACACAGTGAGGGTGCCTCCCAAGGAGTCTTCTAGTCAGTAACAATTCTTCAGCCTAACTCTCCAGGACAGAATCCCTCAGTCTAGGAGCTAAAAGTGGTTGGGAGTACTGCAAAGCCTAAGATTTCCCACTTGATCTAATGAGAGTATTCCACACTGTCCCAGAAAACAGAGGGGAAAAGAAAAAGAAAAAACAAACAACAAACAAACAAACAAAAAAAACCCAAACTTGGCACTTTGAAGTAATACATCCTCCTTAGATCCTCAGAATCAAGTCTAAGAACACCTCAGATCCCAACTCAAGTGTTGAGAAGCATTGTGCAGAAAAAAATGTCCATCTTTCTTGACCACAAGAACTAGGAAGCCTAGCTATTGCAAACTTTTCCCTTAGGTACCCATGCAAAGCTTTATAGGCTTGAAAGAGATGAGTCAAGCAGGAGAGCAAGGCAAGAGGGAGAGAAAGGATCAGTTGTTTCTTGCTTGTTTTTTTTTTAATAATGGGCAATTCTCCCCGCCATCATGAAAAATTTGCTCTTAGAAGTCATTCCTTTGTCTTTAAGTCTTCAAAAGAAAACAAGAAGACATCTTCTATTAAAAATTTTAGAGTTCATGTGCAAAAGTAGGTACCATTGTAGTCATGGTGAAATAAAGAAGCAAGAAAGGCAAGGATTATGTAGTTATACATTTCAGCCGCCTTTTTAGACTGACTGGTATAGCTGGAAATAATCTGTGATGTCTGGGCTATGCAAGATTTTCTGTCTATATATATTTTACTTCAGTCCTAGCCCAACGTTGTAATACAGAAGAGAGGTACTTTATTAAAATATTTATTACTTCTTGCTTTTTTGAAACCTAATACTTATATATTACTCTCAGAGTCACATGACGATTTCCCAAACAAACTAGTAACAGCAAAGATGGCCCCAGTACCCGATGGCAGCTGGACTGGCACACCTCCTGCCCCCCAGTGCCTGGAGAGGAGTACCAGAACAAGGGATCTCATTTAAAAGCAGCAGGAGAGCGCCTGCAGGCTGAGAGAGCTGGTTTGTTTGGTGGACTCCTAAATCCCAGTGTTTTGTGAAGTCTCATTTTTCTGCAAACTTTTTTCCCCAAGCTTTGAGGTTGGCTAAACCGCGGTTTAGCTGAGGGCCATTCTAAAATACTCATTGTTAACTAGAAGCTAAACCCGAAGTCCCTTGCTGGGAGATCTTTCCCTAGCGTTTCTACACACAGAGTTAAAAGTCGGATCTCCGCAGCTCAGATTTTGATGAGACGATGACAGAGGAATCTTTGATGCCTGTCTCCTTGCTTTGATCCTGTGTCTTGTCCCATCTAAGGACACAGAGCTTAGTCAGCCGAGCTGGGACTCCAGCTGGGCTTTGCATCGGCCCTGGGAGATGCCGAGAGCATAACAAGCCATCCCATTTCTCCCGGTGCGCCCCGTCGGGGAGACGCCTGCAGCCAGTCGGGATGGGAAGCTCTGTTCACACTCTCCAGCCCCCAGCAGGCTGCAGGCGCTTGACAGACCCTGCCGGCCCGTGGGGAGCCCGGGCGGCAGCCCCCGGGGAGCGGGACATCGGCGCTGCCGCGGCTCCCCCTCGGTCCGCCCACCCTGGGCGCAGCCCGACGGCTGGAGCCGCTGCAGATCAAAGGCTGCCCGGGACGCCGAGCAAACCTAGCAGAGATGGCAGCCCCCAGCCACTTCACTGTTTGTCTGGGAAACAATAGGAAAGCCTTTGCCAAGCTGGAGACGACTTTTTTTTTCTTAATGGGAGGTAGCCGGGAAAGGAAAATGCGGGGTAGGGGAGACGGAGAGAAGCAGAGCACAGACGTGTTTCCCTGCGGAGCTGGTGCTGAGACCCGACGGTTCTTCTCCGGCCCTCTCCGTCAGGAGAAGCACGAAGCCCCAGAGCGCGGAGTCTGGAGAGGGGCGGGAGTCCCGGTGAGGAAAGAGGTTAAGCCCCTCCTGGGAGCTGTGGAACCAAGAACGAGCGATGTGCCTGCAGCCCCGGGAATGGGTTCGTAGGTTCCCATAAGGGCCGGGCGATGCGCTGCCCTTTCAGGGCGTGCAGACTTAGGCCCCGAAGGAGAGCTCGGGAGCTCGGCCATTGGCAAGAGACGTGCCGAAAATACCGTCGAGGGGCGCTGGAAACGTGCCCCCGGCGCTGGTGGGGGCCAGGGCATCGCTCCCGCCTCTGGTCCGCAGCCGCCTCCCCGACGGGGTGCGGACGAGCCCCGGGGGCTGGCGGCTGTGCCCTGGGATTGCTGCTGCCTCGCTAGATCTGTCGCTGCTGGCTCCAGAAAAAGCTGTCCAAGTCCTGTTCTCTGGAACGGTTCCTGAGCTATGGGATCCTCGTCCAAAAATGTTGAGCAATGCCGCGGACAGCCAAAAAGCCATTTCCTACTTGCTCCTAGGACTTTTCCAGGGGACTCCAGACTGGCAGAGGCTGGCAAGTTTGCAAATCCGCGCTTGACAAAATCCAAAAGGTGGCCGCGAAGACTTTGCCCATCCCAGGGTAGGAAGCCAGTGGGGTCCAGCAGTCCGGCAGAGCATACGGCAGGGCTGGCATTCCCGTTGAGAGAGGGGCTGCAGGCTGGAAAGGCTCCAGGTACCAGCCCTGTCTAAATTCAGCATCTTCCCTTTCACCGAGACACTTTTTTAAAAAAGACGGGGCGCGCAGGGATAGAGATTGGATCGCCTTTCGGGGGTTGTGTGCGTGCCTCCGCTCGGCATCTTGGGGCATTTTAGGCTACCAGGTCAGGGGGAGAGAGGTGAGAAAGGGGATCTAAAGAAGGGAAGGTGGTGAAAAACAAAGGGGTGGGGGAAGGGACGGGAGAGCAGAGGGGTGAAGGAAGCGAGGGATGCGAGAAGAGCGGGAGCCGCTTACTTGGTCGGTGCGCGTCCCCGCTTTCCCCCCTGGGGCGGGCACCGCCGCTGCCCGCCGAGCCCCGGCGGGTCGCTCCCGCCCCCGCGGCAGGAATGCGGCGCGGTGGCCCCCGCCGTCCCAATGTGTTTGTCATTAGCGCTGCCCGCGCTGCTCGCCGCCGCACCCCGACGGCCAGAGCGGAGCAGCGCCGCACCCCACTCCCCTCCGCGGGGTCACCAGCGCCCGCCGCGCCTCGCGGGAAGAAGCCCTCCGCTCGGCTCAGAGCACCGGGGGAGAAGGAGAAAAAAATAAAAGGAAAAAAGGAAAAAACAGAAGAAAAAATCCACCCAACAAATAAATTTAAAAAACCTAATAAAATAAACAAGGAAAAAAAACGCGGGAGAAAAGGTGTAAAAAAGAAAAAGGTGGGGAAAATGCTCCGCACCTCTTACCTTCTCCTTTACAATCCGCAGCCCCAATCCTGCAGATTGTAAAACATCCAAAATATGTCCACGTCTTTTGTGACTTTCCCTGCTCTGCTGCGCTCTTTCCCTCCCGCTCGCCCTGCCTCCCGATCCGACTGTAATGGTCTCACAAACCGCGTCCCGTAATTGATTCAATGTTATAGACCATCCTTCCAAAACTAATCATTTGCTTTAAGTAAATAGCTGTCAGGAAATGAAGCCCCCCTCAGGCCCCTTCAGAATAAGAGCGTGCTGGCTCGCCCGGCGCCCCCAGCCCCGCGGCCGGAGGCGGGCGCGCCGGCGGGAGGCTCTTACGCAGGCAGGGGGGCCAGTCTCTGCCTCCAGATTTCGGCAGCCTTGCAGGGGAGGGGGAGGTTGGCCATATGGCAGGGGCGAGGAGGAGGAAAGGGGGAAGCGGGGAGTTTTGCACTGCAGGGGGAGAAAATAAAAAAACAAAAAAAAAAGAGAAA
>VZTB01000052.1:61030-90213 GCA_013397245.1 Thryothorus ludovicianus | reverse complement strand
AAAGAAAAAAAAAAGGCCGAAAAACTTTAGTGAAAACTCAGAGTGCTCCCAAATTTCATGAATGAGCCTTCCCTCCTCAGACCCTCCAGGACGGTGGGTCGGGCGCCGGGCTCGATGTCCACTCTTACAGTGTGAGTTTATGGATGGGGAGTTTGATTTGGAAACGAATTCGCGGCTTCCTCGTGTCCTTTGTACACCGCTGCGCTTGGGTTTGGGCTAGAAAGCTGCATGGACGGCCGTGAGCCAGACAGGACCGGGAGGCACAGAGAGACGGGGGAGAGACGAATCACTAACATTTATGAATGAAAGACACAACGAAAGGTAACCTTCGCCAGGAGTCAGCCCCCCCAAAGCCCGCTGCTCCGACGGGACCGAGAGCACTCTTCTCTTCGCCTTTGCCTTCGCTTTGCCCAGCTCAAACAGACCCCAGTAATAACCAAACCAGGGACACGACAAGGGCCGGAGGTGCCGGCGGAGGCGCGGGCAGCGCACGTCCGAGCCCGTCCTGTTTGAACACGCTCCAGACGGGGCTTTGATCCCCGCCAGGGAACCAGCGCTGGGTATCTCTGCTTTGTTGGCCGTCGCTATCACTGGCGATAAGGGGTGGCCGAGGGAGCTGCCGGGGAGCTGCCCTCGCCGCCCTTCTGCCGCAGGCTTCGCACGGAGCGAGGCGAGCGGGGCCGGCGGGGCGCGGCGATGCTGCGGCCGCGGGAGAGGGGGCAGTGCAGCCCCAGGAACGGAGCGGAGCAGCGCGGGTCGCTGCCCGCCGCCTGCCTTCTGCGGAGGACACCGGCCCCATAGCTGCGTGCCGGGGGTTCTCCCGTTTCCTTCCCTCCCTAGCCCAGCACCACCACCACAGGCACCTCTTTCTCCCATCTAGCATTAAACAAAAATTTCTTGTCGAAGTCAAGAGCCACGACCCAGTGGTTTTTCTCTTTACTAAGCGAGAGAGAATTAAGCCTCTGAAACGAAGATGCCCCGAAGAGAGCAGAGGCAGAAACGAGTGCCTGCTCCCACGGATGCGCTCTCAGGCTGCGGTACCCCTGTCTGGGCTCTCAGGGTTCCCGGCGGCCCTCCCGGCCCTTTGCACGCCCTCCACTAGCGCATCCTCGGCTCGGGTGAGTGCACAACCCCGCTATTGCTTCCACATGTTCCTCCAGGAAATCATCGGAGTCAGATCTATGAGCAGCCCCTGGTCGGAATGCTAACAGGATACCGTAATGCTTGTGAATAAACAACAGACTCCCAGTGAGTCAAAAAAGCACGGAGGAAAAAAAAAAACAAAAGCCCAAACCAAACAAACAAACAACGCAGGAGAAGAAAAACCCACACCGCACCCTGAAAGCCTCTATTTGAGAGGGCGAGCGCACCCATCATCCTGAACCCCTTAATTTGTGGAGGGAAATGTTTTCTCATGACTTGGATCAGAGCTACAGGCTCTCACAAATTTAAGCCCCTCGAAGATGAGCGTCAACTGCCTATGTGCCGGGGCGATTCCGCAGGGCTCGGGCCACGGTGTACCGGCGTGAGCGTGTTTGGTTTAATGTGAGGGGTGATTCCTGGCGAAATACCATCAGGATGGGATGTAATGCGAGAGTTACTTTTTCGAAAAGAAAGGCGTAAAAGAAAAGAGGAGGACGCGCCTTCTGGTTGCAATTACCTGCCTCATTTGAATAATGCCTTTGTCATGATCATTATCTAGAGGTCGTTAACGGCTTCCACGTGGGATCTCACAAGACCTAGCGAAAAATAAAAATTGCAAACTGGGGCACTGGCGACGCTGTTTGCTAGGCCAGTCTGGCCCTTCGGGCGAGGTCCCGACGGTTCTGTGGAGACAGGGATGGAGGCGTCCCGTCGCCCAGCGACCCTTCTAGAGAACGGTGACACTTTCCCCGACGTAGCTTTCCCTTCCCCACACTAAGGGCCCGGCCGTCACCCGAGGGGCACCGAGCCGGCGGGGGCTGGGATCTGCCCGTTCTGCTCGTCGGGCCGGTCCCTCTCCGCAGTGCCGGCGGTGCCTATGGATTGGCCCCGAGCAGAGGAGGTGGTGGTTAAAACAAACCCTCCGGGACGGCTGCTGAGCTCTGCCTCCCGCCCCGCGTGGCGCAGGGGGGTCCCGTCCAGGGAGGCGAGGGGGACGTGGGGTTAGCGAGAGGACAGGCTGGGGGTGGGGGGATTTTTTTACCTCTCCTCTCCCCTGTCCTCCCGCCTTCCCCTCCCCTGAAGGGCTGGAGCGTAAAGCATCCCGTTAGCGTGTGTTTATGTGGTAACAGATGGAAGCTGCACGTCCCAAACAAAGTGCGGCGCCCGGGCTAGAGCCGCTCTCGCCTCTTTATGCTCCCAGCCTCCCTGTCCCCCTCCCCGGGCCCGCGGCGCCGTCAGAGTCCGGGCAGCGGGAGCACCGACGACTCGGGTTATTGCGGGGAGGCTCTCGCCACTCTCAGATGCTTCCAGGGGGTCTGGGAGCCTTCAAGACCCTTTTCTCCCCTCCCCGCTCAGCGTCCCTCTCTCTAGAGAAATCACAATTTGCTTCAAGTAATAAATCCTTTCCTGCGGCTCTCTCCCAAGGGTGAGCCAGGGAGCAGTTAACTGGATAAGTCTATTGAACAACCTAATAGGTGGCTTGTGCGGCCACCGGAGAGACTGGGCGGGCGAGAGGGGGTGCCCCGGCCCGGGCTCTGCGGGAACCCCTGCTGAGGGGCCGCAGCATTTTGACTGGATGGGAAGGCATGTCTGGGTTTAATTATCGTTACCCACGTTCAGCGATGCACGGAGCAATAGTCTCCCTTTTTAACTTTCAGAGCAGGAACCCCTGTGTGAAGACCAGCTACAGCCTGGAGGAGGGACCCCCCAAACCCCTGAGAGAGGGAGACAGCAGGGCGGCCCCACATCTGTGCTCACATCTATCGCCTAGGGAGGAGAATACAGCTGTGAGGGCTGCCTCACCTAGGAAGGAGAGCTAAGCAGGGGACCGCCAAGGGCGGGAAATGTGTTCTGGCGGCGGGAGGGTCTTGTGTACATTTATAGTCCTACTAGATTTTTAGATGTTTTTATTTCTTTCCATCTTTCCACAAGTACAGATTCCCTCATTTTGTTTGTTCAACAGAATTTGGCTCTGAATAGACGGGATCCCGTGTCACTGGGAGGACAGGCAGCCAGACAAAAGGAATTAACTTTACCCAGCCTGCCTTCCCTGGCCTTTATTTTTATTCCCCACATGCCTGTTTGAGGTAGTTCCCCGTACCCATCGTTTTCCTTGCCCCTCCCCGTCGTTTTCCCACCGAGGCCACTGCTGCCACGACGTCGAGCTGTTTTGCTTTCCTTGTTGCGTTTGGCTCTTGACGTTAAAAGATGCAGAAACAGCCGTGGAAGCTTTATTCGTTGAAAAACAGACTTTGTGTTTCCTTTTGCTCCCGCTCTGACTTTTTTGACTGCGACAGAGTAAACAGCTCACTGTGGTCCAGAAGCAGCTGAACGCAGTTTAGGGGCGAGGCAAAGCAAAGGGAAAGGGGCTGTTACCCCGCTGGCCCTTCGCCGCCGCCTGGCTCCGCGCTCCGCTCCGAGCCCCGGGCCCCGGGCGGGGAGCCCCGGCCCCGCCGCAGCACCGACGGGNCACCACCGGCCGAGGCGCCCGGGCAGTGCCACCGCCGCCCGCGACACTAGAGGGCACCGGAGCCCGCGGGAGCAGCCGGCCGAGCCCGGCTGGGGCACCGCGCCCCGCCAGCCGCTGCCGCCTCTGCGCTGCATCAGCGACCGACCGGCTCTGGAGGATAGGGCCAAGAGGGGCCGTCCCGGGAATCTGATGGCTCCAGCCCTGTAGGTCCAGCCCGCGCCGGGCTCAGCAGCTCCGAGGATGTGGCATATTGCAAATAAAGTAGAGAGACAAATTCCTCCCATGCCACAAATGAAAAGTTTTCCCTCTAAAATCAAAGGATCCTCTGCTGATTCAGCCCAGGTTTGACTTGGGTTCATAACTCCCGGGACCATTATATCTGCCTTTGTTCTTTCGAGCTGCAGCAATTAATGGATTACAGCAGGACAAAACCACAGCCAGACCAAGCTGCTTTCGTTCTGCAGCTATTTACTATTAGTACCAGCTTTGCCCCCCTCGGGCTACTGTGCTTGGGAACCCAGCCCTGAGTTCCGCACGGGGGAGCTGGATGGTGTGGAGGCCACCCTGCAAGTCCTTGGTCGTGGTCACCGTGACACGGTGGGCATGTGCCAACATCCGTGTCAGTCCCCACATATGCCTGGGCTGATCACATCCACCATACATTCCTACCATGGGCACGGAAGAGCCAAGATAGGCTGAGCATCATAAGGTGTCAGACTCAAGAGAGAAACATACCTGTTTACTGAGTACCAGGAAGCATCCATGCTCCAGGCAAGGGATGTCATTCTTCTGCTTCATCCCACAACAGGTTTTCTTCTGACACTTAGTGATTAACACACACCTTTGGGGTGATTTGCTGCGGAAATACTGGAGCTAGAGCCAAGGTTTATGAACTGTAATTAGGTTTCCAGAAGGATCCCTCTCCTCGCCACATCTTTCGTGCTCCAAAAGAGCCCTGCAAACAAAACCTTGTCCCTCTATTTCGGTGGTATGGAATGTTTCTGAACATAGGTCTTCCTCATCCTAAGGATTGAGAAGATGGAACACCATTAATGCTTCCTAAGAGCTGGCAGAACTGGGTTTTATGTGGAGCCACCACTAGGAGTTGCAAGAATCAGCATCTGTGTTGTTACAGTCAGCAAAAAGCTCCAGACCTCGAAATGAAGACATTCCTCCTACTCATTGAATTTGTTCATTCATTTTGCTCATATTTACCAAGATTTAGCAAGCTGGAGGTGTGTCAGCAGGAGGCATGAATCATGCTGTCACTCTTCTTGCAGAACTGCGTGTCTCCTGTACTCAAGGTTCTATGGCCCTAATCACTGATGGAGGAAATCGAGCAGGTGCCAATCACACCTCAAGCCACTCCAAGGAGTGGCCAATGCCCATGTCTTCATTTTTATTTCTTTAGTTCAGAGACAAGAGAGATGGAAACACTGAAATGTCAGGGGGAAAATGTTCCTCTCTTTTTTGTTACTTCTCCAAAAGACTAATTGGCCTTTTTTTTCTCTGAGATCACCTTGTTTTAGTCTGTACCTCATCTAATTCTGCAGAGAGCACTTTCTACCTCAGTTATATGATCATTTGCCCCCTTTGTTGTTGACAATCCTTTAGAGAACTCAGTTACATGCACTCCTCTTGAGCATGGTGATTGTGGAGAGAGAAATGAGAGAGTGAGATGAGAGGAAAACACAGGTAAATGTTCCTGTAGCCATGCATGTGAAGCTACAGTTCAGGCTTTGACAGGAAAGCTCTGAAGTGGCTCAAGAACAGAGGATACAGCAACATTTAGTTACATTATGGTCCTTAGACTGCTGGCTTCTTTTAGTCAGATATTTTGCTTTTTAATCTAAATTATCTTTTGAGAAAGAGTCTAATGTGGAAACTGGGCCAGATTCTGCTTTGTGTAAACCTGGTGTAACTCTAACTTCAAGGGAAATATTCCAGATTGAATCTGGTATAATTAAGATTAAAAATTGGCTCTGGAAGTCTTTTCTTTGGCAATACAGTTAGAGAAGTTCTGCAAAGAAAAATAATTAAAACCAGGACTTTATTTTAGTGCTCTTTTAAATAACATATGCTATAGATGCTTTGAAGGCATTTGTTCTCTATGACAGCAGTATTTTAAAACTTTCACTTACATTCCACTAACCAAGTTAACCCTTGACAACCAACTTTGCTTAAAATGTTATGTACAGAAACTGTCAATTTTGCAGGATGTTGCCCAAACAAAAAACAAATTCCACTAAAAAGATACAATTGCTTCTGTAGCAGTCGCAAGCTTCTGCTTGCTGGTGAAGTCATGAATTTCACTTCTCTAGCCACAACACAAGCACTGAAATAATTCTGAATTTATAATTTAATCAACATGGTTTCTTCTTCATGGTGCAAACTTGTTATCTGACTGCTAAATCCAATGCATTAAGAAGGAGCAATTGTCAAGTTTCTTAGTATCCCTGGAAAACAAACTCTGCAAGGAGTTCCTAGAGGAACACTGAAATACTATAAATTACTACACAGTTTTCTATAAGAAAACAAGATGTCAATTAACAGTTGGTGAGAAGATGCTGATCAATTTTTGTTAGGTCTGCCTTTCAGCCCCAATGAAAGCACAAGGACATTTGTCATTCTCTTGACTGGCCCCAAATTTTCATCATGGGTTAATCATATCTCTCTTTAGGGTGTATAGGAAAAGAAGAAGTGAAGGGGAACGAGCAATTTATCTTTGATTTCTTGTAGTATATTAAGAACATGTACTTGGAAAATGTATTTTTCTCTTTTTAAGTGGGGTTGGCATGTAGGAAGAGTCAAATCTATTTTGTTATTTCAAAAGTACATGTGTATAAAACCTTGTCAGCCTTCATTTTTTGGTAGAGGACTACTTGATGAATCAGTGAACAAAGACACCATGGTGAAGCTGACTCTCTCACAGAGCAATCTTTTAATCTCTCTGTTGAGCAGGTTTGTAGAATTAGGAAGCACCAAGACACACGTCACACACCAGCCTTCTGTTGCAATGAGCTTGTCCACCATCCTTTCTCTGCCCTGCATGAGAGCCTTGGGAGGCTGCAGGAAGCAGACACGGGAGAACCTAGACTGCAGCTTTGAAAGAACATTTACTGCAAGAGCCAGGAAGATGGAGCCCATTCTGATTTTACACATTTGAGATTTCTTTCAGAGAAAGGGAACTATGGGGTAATTCCTCACCAGCCTGGTCCCTATTCCCATCCATGTTTTGCTTCCTTTGTCCTTCATTAACAGGCTAAGTGCTGAAGGAATAGCAGCAAGGATACAAAAAAATGCCCAGTTCAGAACAGTTCTCTTTGTCCTTTAGTAATGGACACCGCAAAGAAGGAATAGGCACAAGTCACTTTATCTCCATTTTTTATTTCATAGTCAAAGGAAATACTATTGTCAAGAGCATACAGAATATCCCTTCTCTCTCTTTGCAATGGGAGAAAACATTTGTAAAGCCAACATAAATCCAAATAAATTCTTGCAATTCCTATACATCACTTCTATCACCAAACTTACATTTTTATTTTCTTAGTTATTTTTCTCTCAATTCATTATACACTACTGTAGGAAAAAGGTGTTATTAAAATCCATGCCTCTATGAAACTTAGTTGGGAATCTCTTGCTAAGCAAGCTGCAAGCAGTCTCTGGTAGTCTGAAAGAATCTATGAAGCCTGCTCCGATTATCCTTTTCCAAAACATTGTAGGATTTAGTCAACTTGACAAGATGAAGGGTTGAGGAAATGCTTTACTCCTGAAACATTAGCAGCTGTACAGCTGGGGGCTGATCAAAACAGTGCTCAGAAGTATAACCATAGCCTCTGCCATTAACAGGGATTTTGGAGGCACGCAGCTCTGTTTAGGGGTGGTTAAAATATATAGGTAGTTAGACACTTTGAGTGGACAGAAGCCACTGTAAATAGCTGAGGGGTCTAGTGCTTTTTTTGCGGGAGACAAATGGTCCCCCAGCCCACTTAGCACCTGCCAGTGTCTCTCTGCTGCCCTTTGCCCTGTGAGGCTGCTTGTTCTGACGGCTTCTGCAGCTCTCCTTGCTTCAAATTCCTTCTCCTTATGTTGGTGTTTTTCATTGCTGCTTATCCTAATATTGACTTAGGGAAGGAGGATAGTTAAAAATAGCTGGCTCCCCTACTGTCTACAGACCTTCTGCCTAGCTTTGCTTTAGGCCTGTGAATCACAAACATTGGTTTAAACCATCATTAGCATCTGAATGAAGATAAAGGGACAAGAGGAGCTAGGGTAGGCAGTCACCTTGTGTAAGTAACACTCCTCAATTATTTTGAAGAGCAGGAGAGAAGCAGGATCACAGTGGAGGATGTTTGCATCCCATTTCAGCCGTGAGGATTATTTGGAATTAAAGATGTAACAAACTGTCTTTCAAAAAAACCAAGTTGTATCCCTCGAGGCATCCACTGAAGCCTGAGTAAAGCCTGCTGTCATTCTTGGGTAGCTTTGTTTCCTCCTTTCTCTCTGCCATCATTGTTTCTTCATTATTGTAAACTGCTCTGCCTGCCCAAACCCAGGAGAAGCAAGGCTGAAGCCCCAGGTCGCAGGGGTATGCAGTGTGAAGGGGAATGTGTGTGACAGGGGAGGCGGTCACACTGCAGTGGGTGGCACAGTTTTATGAAGGTCAGTAAACCTCAGCTCCATCAGACCACCAGAGAGAGTGGGTTTCCCAGCTGGAATCACTCAAACATGTGGCCCTGCACTGAAAAACACCCTCGCTCCAGTCTCCAAGAATGCATCTCTGCCATGGTTAGTAAAAGTGTCCCAGAATATCTCAGCGTCACAATGTTACACAAGAGGAGAGCCAGACTCAGAGAAAGACGCATTCAAATTGGGATTGAAACAGACTGCTGGCTTCCCACCCAGAAGCAAAAATAAAATGAGCATAGTCTGTAAGCAAAGGCACCATGGGCTCCCTCCACCCAGCTCCATGGCTTTTCCAGCTCTGCTACTCCTGCAGCATCTCCAGAAACCACAACAGAAAGGAGACAGCACAAAAGTCAAACCCAAAGTAGTCTGTGGTGAGGTGTCCTTCAGGGAGGAAAGCTTCCAGATCTCTTCAAAGGTTAAAAGATACCAGGGGTAATGGTTTTTAACCTGTTAGGGTAAAAAAATAACCCTTTCATTATGAGAGTAGGTAATGAATCCAAAATACAGCAGGGCTGTGGCTTTGGTAAGGAGTCAGTGCTGAGAAATATGATGTTCATTCCAATGTCAGTTTGAATGTGTCACATCAGTATGGCAACATAACAACCAACTCCTGTGGACTTGTGTCTCTACATCTGCTGGGGTGGCCCAAGGGTCAGTACCACCACATCTGAGCCCATAGATGTGGCCAGAGGCACAGGAGAGTAACACCCCGGAGGACAGACTCTCTTGGAAAAGACCTGGATGCAGTCTGTGGTCTCCTGAGGTCAGGGATTATGTTGAGACCTGAAATCAGAACAGGACCACAGTGCAAGAAATGCCACATGCAGAGGGTACAGGCAGGGTACTTCCTAGTCTTTAAGGTGGTGGTGACAGGTCTCCAGGCATATTGAAATGCCTTGGTGCCAGTCCTCGAATCCTCCATTTGGATGGAGAGTGGTTTTGCTGATGATTAGGTCCACATCAGGGGCATGAGTTTGTCTGTGGCAGGGAAGACCCAGGGTGGACAGAGCAGCTAAACCTGTGGAGAAAGCAAAGGCAGAGACCTGTGCCCTCATGCTGGCATTTATGTTAATTATGCACTTAACAGTCACTAAAGCAGCTAGAAGACTACAAAGGTGAAAGTTCAGACCACCTACTCTTTCTATTTGTATTAGCTGTGAAAATTTTGGGCCCGTGTACACCAACATATGAAATAGCCTTTGGAGTTATGGTCCATAAGATTGGGTTCAACCAAGTAAATGAAATGGATCAGCTCATGTTTAGTGCTAGTTGTACAGGGATTACAGTAACATCACTAATGTAAATGAGGGATAGTGGTTAAAATCCAGAAAGTTACAGTGAGCAAAGGACTGGATCAAGGGATGTCTTCTTCTTTGTACTCATAGTGATCATCCATGATGTTTTTCACTTTTAGAAAACTGAAATGGTCAGAAAATCTGTAAGGACAACATTATATGTAACAAGCTGTATCTACAGGGATCTGTTAGATTTCTCTCAGAAAAAACAAGATACTGAATGTGGGGTTCTAAGAAAAGTTTTTAGTGTTTCTGTTAGGAATATCACCAAAAGGACTTTGTTTTGGAAACAATAAAAATCAGAGCCAACTTTCCACTTCCAGCATGTCCCATTCAGAAAGAATGTGCAGAAGACCTTGATATGATATGAATTAAAAGGATTCTGCTTTTGCCAGCCCTAAATTCCAGGAAGTGAGACACAGCATCCTCATCTGCTCTTGCAGGCAACATTTGTTTTTACTCCAGCCTAAATACCAGACTGTTTCCTAAATCTCGAGAAGTTGACCGTTCACTTAGATTCCTCAGCCTCTCAAAACAGAGGAGCAGGCTCTACACAGGCATTTCAAGTGCTCTTGCATGCCATCCAAAATTGACTCCTGCCCCTGGAGATTTAGAGACGCCTCTGGAAGAAACACAACGGGATTCCAGTGCACACAGAGCTGGTGGGACAGAGCTGTCCCAAGGCCCCTGTGTGGCAGTGCCCAGAGTGATGGGGCCAGGAGATCCTTTCCTCTCTGAAGCCAGGCCAACATGACAGCTCATGACCCTGCAGGGGAGTAGATTTCATAAAGCAGATTCAGAGCTTTATGAAATCCTGCCATAGCCCTGTAAGAGCTGCTTTCAGATTTTGCTTCTTTCCTTCCTCTTTGTAGTGTCTTTCATTATTCTACTTTCTGTTCCCTGGCAGCAGGCATCCTCCTTGCTTTGCAGACATACTCCCAAAAATGTGCAGAAATTCTGTGGCTCTGGATTCTGAGCTGGCAGATATTACCAAGCCAGTCCTTCACTCCCTGCAGATCAGCTGGGCTGATGCTCTCTGAGTTTGAAGTGCATTGTGCTGGCAACATCTGACACTCTTCAAAGAGGGTGTGCACTGCATCTGGTGGAGTCACTGGATTTGCTGCTATCATGTAAAGGAAGGGTGCAGATAAAGAGACTTCTTTAGCCACCAGACAGCTATTAAAATTTAGAGGTCCTGATCCTGAGGACAACAGGGTCAATAAAAGTCTTAAATTTGTTGGGATGCCTCTGCCTGCTATAGACTGGTAAACCACCACCCTCCTACTTCCCTCTCCTCTCACCAAGTAGTGTCCACTGTAGTGTAAGGTAATTAAAAAAAATCATAAAAATGTGCTGTAGCATACTAAATATTTTACTAAATATTTTCTGAAGTTGATGAGGGATATAAGTAGTGAGCAACATTACACAGAGGTAGTATAGCATCTTTTCATCTTGAAATATAATTAGATACCACAGAATATTTTTGCGAGCATTGCTCTTTCCCAAACATAAAAAAATATATTGTTGTAATAACTATATAAGAATTAATCAGTGACTCCATAAGCATTTAGTCAAAGCTCATGCCTCTGCCTATCATATATAAAAAGTCTTTCTGCTTGGCTGTACTACCTGAAGCCTGAGTTAAGATCAGGGTCCCTAAAACTCACTATAATGTGGTTAAAAAACTTCAACAAGCTATACCAATAAGTACATGTCCTCATGACAGGGTTTCTTTTTCAGCATCACTATGAAAGAAACTCAGAACATTGAATGTAGCTTGTCAGAACAGGATAGATATCCTGTCATCAATATCTTCCATCCCAAATCCCTCTCTGGCAAACAGTGCAAAGTCACTGCTCCAAATGGGCTTCTGGCAGTTGTTAACATAAATTAAAAAGCTTCAATAAGCCAAAAGAGATCACTGCTTTTTGCTGGAAATTTTTAACCAACTCTTGTGGAAGTTTTTTCATTTTTCTCCAAGAAATATCTTCCTTTTAGACAAAAATAAGAAGATCCAAATTGTAGCCTAGGGGAAAAAAGCTATTTAAAACACTAGCAGGTTTCCAGCTTCCACATTTTTTGAGTTTAATTTTTCCTTTTTTTATTTTTTTCTCAAAGAATATAGAAAAAAAAATGAGAGAGAGAGACAAGAATGGGAAACATCCCTGTGGCATGGTGACCCTCCCCAGCTTGAGAGCTGACACTGAACATAGGGGTTATCTCAACTCCATACTCCCGTTGAGCTTGTTTACTCCTTTGTGCAATGATGAAGTTGTGCTGGCTCACTTTCAAGCTATTGCAACAGTCACATCCTGAGACTCTTCCTCCATCTGTGTATCTTCAGACTGTGGCACATTCCCATTTATTGCACCAGGGACCGAGAGAAAAACTGGGTCAGGAGAAAGACAGGTCGGTGCTTGCTCCCTTGCGGCAAAGCCAGCGCCGAGGCTTTAAGCTGTGCCTCAGATGCAGCTCTGGACTGAGTCAGCAGACAGACACCTGAGAGGGAAGGAGGGTCTGATGGATTTGGTCAACCTGGTGGTGCAAGTCTTCTCTGAACGATTTTGAGAACAGAGAGTGGTGAAAAATAAGAACAGGTCAAAAAAAGGCACACAGTTCCTTTCCAGCCTCTTCTGCCTCCAGTATCACCTGGTTGATGTGGTTTGCTATGGCTGGAACAGGCAGGGTGATTGTAATCCTAAATGTTCTTATGGTAACCAAAATGACAGGAAATTTGGAAAAAAATGCGTGGTTTTATGAAAATATTGGTAAATGTTTGGTATGCTGCCTCAGGAAAATGAGATACGCAGCACTTTCATCAATGCAGATAATACTAACACAAGAAAAAATTAGAAGAATGTGACTGCATATAATACTTAGGCTAATTTTTACTTTATTTACAACTGCTTTGAACAGAAAATAGCATTTTAGAAAGATTTTTCATTTCCTATTCTCATATTAAAAGGACTTCGTGGTGCAAAGGTCACTTATTTTTTTCTGAAGGGTGTGGTGACAGATCAAAAAGTTATATCATGGCATTAAATATGCTTCATGACAAACTTTGATCGCTATTGGGTTGTTATGATTCTTATTGGAGAAACCCTTTGAAAAAATCAAGTCCCACTAAAACAGTTTTGAAATGCTATCTCAAGCATCTCTTTTGAAATTCCTTTGAAATATTTTTGTCACATACTAGCTTGTTTTCATAATCTTTGAGTTCTATATTTTCACAAGGAACCTTTTATCAAAAAAAGAAATTAATAGCTCCCACATAAGGGAAAAAGATAGGCCAAGTTTGCTGAGTATATTGTATATTACTTGCCACTTTGATAGTTACCTAATATGCAGACACGGGTATAATTCCAAGTTGGTAGTGTTACCTTACATTTTGATTTCAGGAATGCTGTTTTATTTACATGACCTGACATATTCCCATAAACTAGCAAAGCTGTGCAATTCTGCTCCTGTGTTTTCATCTCTTAGCACCGATCTGTAATTTTCAGAAGAAAAGGATATTGCACCATTTCTGTATCAATGTAGATAACTTCATAAGTCACCTCTTCCAGGGAAAGACTGCAATAATCTATTATTTGATATTCTAACTAATGCAAAAACTGTTAAAACCAGCTTCAATACTCTCTAGAGTAAAGAACTGAAAAAATAAAACATAGGGAACCACATGAATAAACCATATGCAGAAGCAATTTATTATTGTAGCCTTCTATGTACTTACATATGCAAGCATACTTTTGTCCACCAACTTTCCTAATTTATCTACATTTTCCCTTCACATCTGTGTTTGTTTCCAGCAGTGGCTTGTTTGGGAGTTTTTGCAGAATGCAATCAGTCAAGATTAGGATTCTGCCATAAAAGATGCTTTTTATGCACACGAATATCCAGAAGTGCATATATATCAATGTAGATCCGCCTGCCCCAGAGTCTGCAGTCGCGTGGCTGACAGGCCAAGGGTGACAGTCGTGGTGCTCAGCTCCTGTGACAGGCTGGTCCTGGTGGCAGCTTGCAGAGCTGATGTGCCCTGCAGCCCTGGAGCTGCCCCAGCCGGGTTCCAGGCGGAGGGGCAGGGGAGCAGTGGGTGCTGCTGCACTGAGAGCACCAGGGGCTCTGTGCAGGAGGTGGGGCTGGTTCTGCACCCACCAACACGCTGGGGTTCACAAGGGGACAGCTCAGTGAAACACAAAGCTCCTCACACTGTTGCAGTTTAAAAGAAATCAGAAAAGGAAAAGTCCAGAATCTGTGGACAAGACTGCAAGAACAGCTGTGCTGAGCCAGACCACAGCCCAATGGTCAATAGTAACACAGAAATAGAGGCAAATGCAGAAGGAGACACTTAATATTTTATGTTTAATAATTCCCATTGTCCATAATTTTTTCCAGTTGCATTTTTTACCCCAGCAGATTTTTAGCCCCTGCACAGCCAGCATCAAGGAGTTCCTCGGAAAGAAACATGGTTAGAGGCTCAGGAGAGATGAGTAACACACAACAATACAGAAATTGGCAGGGTTGGGAAGACTCAAAGTCAAAATATAAACAAGGTAAAAATATATAGATAAAAATAGAAATATATAGATATTTCTAGATATATTTTCTAGATATAAAAATATATAGAATAAAGAAAATATAAAATACAACCAGAAAATATTAGGCAGAAAATTGATAGGAAGGGTCATCATAAACCTTATGAAGAGAAACACAAAAATGTTTAAAACAAACAGTAAGATATTCTTTACCCGTATTGGAAGGAAGAGCTAAAAGAAAGAACATGGAGTTTTCTGGGTCACTAAGGATGAAAGACAAAACTTAAAATAGACAGAATTGCCAAGAAACTAGGTGATTTCCTTTAATTTATATTTATCATCAGAAATATGGAAAGGTGTCTGCACTGAAGTTGGTCACTTCCTTTAAGAACCATTAGGCCATCTTGTAGATGAAAAAATCAGAAATAGAATTTACAGTGCAGCAAGTTTCCAGTTCCAGATGTTGCATATATGTAAAGGCTGTGATGAAGCTCAAGGCTGGATTTGCTGAGCAGCCAGTAACAACATCCAGTATCCGTGGTGGCTCTTCCAGGAGACCAAAGGACTAGAAAGGCCACAGCTGCTCTTCAAAAGCCTTTCTAGAGCAGTAGAACAAGGAAGAGTCTGCCAATATAATCTATTGGCATCCAGCTGGAAAGAATCACTGGTGGGCAAAAGGAGCAGGACAGTGGGAAAAGAAAGAAGTTAAGGACTGAAGTGAGAGAAGAAAGATGAAATCTGGCATGCAAAAGTGTAAGATCATCTACCAATGGGGTATCAAGAGATTTTGCTGTGGATGTCAAAAGGACTTGTAGACTGATGGGATAATTTTGATCTTCTACAGACATAATGGTGAAAATAAAATAAATAAAAATATTTTTTTAAAAAAGCAAACAGATAACAGGATATATCAGGATAGAAATTAACATCAGAGAGATGGAAGAACAAATGCCATTCTACAAGGCACTGACCTGACCTTGTTCTCTGAACACGAGAATACACATTAAAAGGAAATCCCAGGTACAGGAGAAGATCTACCTTGAAATTGGGAGGACACCCAGTGAGCTTGGCTACCTAAGTCTGTCAAATTGAAAGTGGAAGAAGTATAAAAGTCTTGAAAATTTATCGACAAAGTAAATACCAGAAGGGAGAAAACTCTTAAAAAAAAAAAAAAAAGAAGAAGGAAAGAAAAAATGTGCTAAAAGAGCTAAAAGATATTGGTAAATAAAACATCAGTAGTGAAGTAAACATTAATGATGCGTGTGTTTAAGATGATAACTAAAATGCTTCCATTTTATATTCTAAAATGGTGGGCTGGTGACCAGGAGCACTGCAGCAGTCTGAGAGGTGAAAACCTGGTCCTAGCCTCAGACTCTGTATAATCCTGAAGAGCATTTTTTTCAACAAAAAGAAGGAATAGCAAAGGTAAGTGGGCATAAAAACTCTTGTATGCTGTTCCCAGCTTGGAGAACTAAGCTATGAAGCAATGGCTCCTCTTATGCACCTCCCTCCCCAATAACCTCTGCTATATGTGCACAATTCATCCCTTGCTGATGGCTGCAGTGACTGCAGTCTGATTTTCCAGAGCATTAAGAAGAGGCAGAGATTTTCTTATGCTAAGACTTAGTGCTTTATTATGATATTTCACAAACCACTGCAGCAATCTCTCTATCAGGATTTTAAAAGGTCCTAAATAAAAGGAAACCATTAATTGCACTGATGGTTCATTATTTGGCTCATTAGAAGTTCAGTGTTTGCTCAGGATTTCCTAGATTACTGGGAAGGTCATCAGAAAGATTACACCTTTCTGAAGCTTGCAGTAATTAGCTGGTAGCTAGGATTAGTCCTCAGTATTGAATTAAAATGCTGGGATAGCAGGCAAGAAAAAGATCAGGAATGGAATCAAAGCTGAAACCTGCTACCTTCACTGATACCTGGCACCCTCCTCTGAGAGCAGCCCAGCACATTGTTAGTGCATCAGCTTGTGAAGGATCCTTCTCAGCACACAGCCCTTCAAAAGGGGTGTGGAGGTGACAGCATTTCACTAAATTACTTGGCCATGTGCTGAATCATCTTGTTACACTGCCACAAGGAAAGGAACACTATTAAATCAGGCAAAGCTGGAGGTCACATTTGCAGAAAGGTCTGGACCTCCTGTTATTTATATCTGTTAAACAATTAGCCCCTGCACTCTTCTTTCAACACTCAATTCTGTCCTCTTTTTGAAATGATAAAGGGAATTAAGTTTGTGGGTATTTCTTAAGTAACTCTGAACATAAATGCTATCAGTGTGGTCTCAGGGATTTCTCTCTCCTTTTCAGCACTCAACATATAAGTTCCTTCAAATAATTTTATATATGGGCTGGTGCTGTGCCAGCTTCTTCTCATTTGCTTACACTTGTTGCCTCTTTGCTGCTGACAGACAGAAAATGAAGATTTTTCCCATAGTGGAAAGAAATATTTTGTTCTGCTTGCTCAGGCCCACATGGCAAATGCTGCCCTTGCTTTGTGAGTTTCCTGGTCATTTCTCTATCTACCCTTCTTCTCTTCTGCTTCCAGAAGCAAAAATATTTTGTCTTGAAATACATTTTCTGCATTCCACTTGCTATTTTTGTGAATGGTGTGAGGCAAATGCCTGCTTTGCATTACTGAAGCAACAAGCTAGATTTTTTTTTTCTCAAATCTTTGGGAATACTTACCTGAACAGGGATGCTAATACACCTCTAGGTGACTGACCCTGCACCTCTAGAGAGGTGCAACTCAGGGAGCAGAGATCTGTAACTTGAAGGTGTAGGACAGTACTTCTGTTTCTATACCCACAACTCACGGAGTTCTAGAAATAATTTGTGCCGGCCACATCCTAAGACTGTGCCACAACTCCATTAAAATACCCACAAAACCAATTAGAAAAATACACTGTTTGATTGCATTGAATAAAATGCTGCATGTTTCCTACAAAAAGTGACAAATTTCAGCATTAACCAGTGAAAAATCAGGTCTCTGTATCAGCACACATGGAGGCAGAAAGGGATTAGAGTCCTTTCAATAATTAAAAATGTATAAAGTTAAGGCTTGACTCAAAGCCTGAATCACAAGCCATTGAACTTTCTGGAGTAATTCCAGAGGCTACAGTAGGCTTTGGATCAATTCCAGGCTCAAAAAAAAAGTAGGTGAAATTTAATAACCTGAGATATATATGAACCAACATTAGACAAACCAATAATTTTGTTTTGAGCTTCAATTCTGTGCATCTCGTCAAGTCTGAGGCCTTTTTAGCCTCTTAAAAACAGCTGTAGCATGAATAGTCTGAAGAAAACACAAAGTAGATGTCTACACTACACAGCAGGGCATTCCATAGAGACCCCAGAGCCACTGCTGGCTGCACATTGTCCCCTCAGCTGCGTGGCACCATGCCCAGGCTAATAAGACCTGCTGAGCACCAGAGTTTGTTAGCATCACAGCAGCTTGGCTCTCGGAGCTTCCCAGCTCCTCTGCTCCTTGCACCCAGCCCCGCACAGAAACTCCACCACCTTCTGCCCTATCCACACACCTGCTCATAGCATTTCTCCTAAAATGGCTCAGGTCAGCCAAAATCACCCTGTTAAGCCAACTAAGTTAGCCTGGTCCGTCTCTGATGACGATAAAAAAAAGGATGGCTTTAATGGGAGGTGCTTCATGGGCAGATGCAAGAGGTGTGGAGCTGCTGGGAGGCTAATACTAAACAGCTGTGCCAGAACATCTGTCACCCAGCTGCCACCAGGGAGTTTACCCAACAAATGTTGCCTTATTCTGTCATCTAAAAGTGTCTTTTTCTCCCTTAAAAACACTGCACCAAGTCCAAAACATCTTATTCCAGACAAGGTTTGCAGCCTTCTGCACTGGTATAACTGTTCTGTTCTTAAGCAAAGCTGTAGCTCAGCTTGTGGTCAGGAATTTGGGATTCAACTTCATGTTGATAAAAAGGCATCAAATGCAAGTAGAGCAATTACAAATGGAACCGTAAAAATCCTTTACTGACTTCTTTTGTCACATTTCAGTTCTTACAGGAGAGAAGGCAAGTGTAAAAGGAGAATTATATTGCTCCATCTGCTACAGGTTTCTAAGCAGAAAAAAAAAATCCCTGCCATCCTGAACACACTAACACCAATATGGTAGGGTAATACTTTCCCTAACTTTGGTTTTGTCAAATCTTATTCCTTCTTGAGACTGTTGATTATGTTTCTACATGAGAAGAAAGTCTATAATTGCACGTTTCTCACTAGTGTTGCCCTTTCTAAATATTAAAAAGTAGCAGTAGCAGTTTTTCTCAAAGGAATTGTGGTGTGCAACATTTTCACATCATGCTTTAAAGTTGATTTCAAAGTGGAGTGATTCTGCATTGTTTTCCAAATTCCAGGAACTGGCTATAACTCTTATGAATTCTAGGGGAATGGAAATAACAGTTGGTCATTTTACTGCAAAAAGCAATATTGCTCTAATACATCATTTGAAACTTTCACACAGTTCATTATAACTATATTTTAAATCAAACTGTAAGTGAATTAACCCCATAAATCTGAAAATGGTCTTCTGGAAATGACAATACTTTCTTGATAGGCCAGTTTTTACAGCACTGAAATTAAGTAAGATTTTCACTTTCCTGGGAAAAGATGACAAACATTCATGTTGTCAAAACTCAGCCCACTATTTTAAATGACAGCAATGCCAGCAGAACATATTGAGTGCTGTATCACAGGCATTTTCTCTCATCAGTCAAAATATTTTCCTGAGCAGTTTAACAAAATGTTCATAAGCTCAGTATAAAAAGATCTCACTCTTGCCTACATGGTCAGGAGGAATCACATCAAATTAACACCATGCTGCACCCCTGATACCTGAAGGGAGAATCAAGTAAGAGAATAAAGCAGGTGTATGTTATCTGCCATTTTGTATAAACTACTCCATGAAATCACCTGAGAGACTTCTCCAACTAAGCACCTGTTAAAATTACTATTCATCTGTATTATGTGTAGTTGAAAAAGAAATCTTCATACATATGTGTTTGCATATTAAAATATAGATTCCTTTCCATTAAAAAGGTATCATTCTTTCTGGCCCATCACAAGAAAGTTTCTTTCAACATGCCAATTCCAATTACTGGTAAACAGCATGGGTTTCCAAAATTTGTGGTACTGTAGAAGTGCTTCATGAATGAGCAGTGTTTAAGACAAGGAAGCAAAGATTACCAAGAAATCCTCCCAATTTAGACAATATATATGCAGCATAAATCTAGGCCCCAATACAGAAACTTATAAAGATGATCTGAAACTGAGGTCACCATCAAAATGAAGAAGAATGTCATTAATAAAAGTGTATGTAATATCTTATCCTGTATATGCTCCCTCCATCTGTAACTAATCTATATTGTGTGCAAAGGTGTTTCCAACTAAAACATCACAGAAGTTAATGTATTAGATAAATATGGTACTACCCTCTATTTTTTTTCTTATAAAGTTGTCAAAACAGCTCAATAGATACCAATCAGATCTCTTAGGTTTTTGCCCAGTATTTGCCTCTTTGCCAAGACTGCATGAGCAGCACTCATTCAATAGGTCTTGACCTCATGATGGTGAGAGCACAAAATTCCAAACCCTGTTCTTTCCTGTCCTACATGCCATCCAGCAATCAAGTGAGAGCTGCTGTGATGGGCTCACTCTGAAGCACACCCCACACTCTGACAGTCACATTGGGTGGGGGTGGACAAATTAGGAAGAGGCTTTACCTCACTTACTCCACATTTTCTGGTCAGTGGGCTTAATTTCTTGCCTATCAAATGACTAATGTCTGACCACTACACCTGACTGACTGTATCTACCCATAACTTCTATTCTTAAGGCAAACTATTCCAGATTTTCTCTGTTAGATCACATGATCCAAAATATAACACCTTTGAGATGCTACTAATCACTCTAAACCTTTCCCAGGTTCACAAAGGTGAAGGTGAATATGGAATGTAGACAGGGTAGGATTGGAAAAGAGACGTCCCATCTACATAGAAAACACCCACATCTGAAAAATCCTCCTATCTCTTTCTACATCACCACCTGTGTCCCCAAAATAAGGGGAAAATGTAAGAAAATCTCTTAATAATTTCTGAGCTGGCAGGGAATACATCCACAATTACTTTTCTCCCAAACTTTAAGGGTTAACATTTAGTAGTAAGAAAGCAAGTGGGAGGGTCAGACAAACTTGTGAGCAGAAGACACCCACTGCTGCAGCCTTCAGAGCTATACCATACTGAGCAGCAGAATTTGCCCGAGAGAGTGTAAAGTCAATTTGAATGAGGTTTTTATGCCACCAGACAGACCTGGAGAGGAAGATACTGGCTGAAGGAACTTGATATATGTGATCTGGAAATGAAAAACTGTCTAGCCTTCTTTTACAGTCATATCCACCAAGAAGGAACTTGAGTAGCCTGCCCTAGCCTTCTATATGCAGGTACCCAATCTGAGCTGGTTGCTTTTGCATTCATGGAAAGAGAGAGGTGTCTCCAGACAGTGATTCAGGAAAGCACTTAATCACATACTTAACCTCTGAAGTGTGCTCAAACAGTATTGAATTCTCTAATTAAAAGGGAAGGTTTCCAGTGTATAGCCATAGTGATAAGAAATGCAATGGACATGAAATACCAAGAGCATCAATCCCCTGTTGCCTTTAGTTAGAAACTGCTCTCAAGATTTCTCTTTAGAGCACATGCCTTTAGCTGGCCTGCTGAGAAGTAGAAGCAGGATCAGGTAAGAAGTCATCAAATAAGAAAGTCTTCTGATTCAAAGGCCTGTTGGACTTGGTTCCCAAGGGGAAATCCCTGCACACTTACACTGATGAACGGGATTAACAATAGCACTGTCAACTCATCTTGTAAATCCACTACAGTACCTCTAAAATGGTTCACTTGAAACACTATAAACAAGATAGGTTTTGTGTTCACAGCAGCAGAAGTGTTTGCTTACAGTGAAGTGTGTGTCTCTCTCTGACGCTCTTTGAGTGTTTCAAGCTGAAATCCTCTATGCAATTTAATGACTGTTTACCAAAGAATTTGAACACACTGCTGAATATTTCAGGGACAGTAAAAGTAAAAATATTCCCTTGACAATGTTGTATAGTCCATTTCATCAACAATAATGAAAAAAAGGAAGTATGTGTGTAAACATCGAGGCATACTTACAACATTTTATGATCATTACTTAGAGAAGAGAGTAGGTGGTTGTCTTGTTTTTGACAGTTCTCACATTTTTGAAGTCTGGGGAAATGTAACAGGCAGCTCTGACACCCTGTGAAATACATAGCATCACCAATTCTTGTACTTTCGGTTTATTTTCCTGCCAGTGAGGGTTCATTTTGTCTCAATTCAGGCATCCAGTCTAAGAGTTTATTCAAGCATGGAATATAGTCCATGAAGGAAAATAGGTAGTCTGAAGTGGGCCAAACCTGTGCTTTTTCATGTTATTTTATTTTTCCTTGGGTTGATGAGCTTAAAATAAAATTGTTTTCAGATAAGCTTAAATTGTTATCATTCAGTATTGACAGAAAATAACACATTTCCACTTGAAAGAAAAAAACCAAACCAGAAAAAAATTATACTTCCACTGAATATGGTCTTACCATATGTAAATCTTTTTGTATTTGTATTTTCTGGGTTCTTTTGAATGAACGGGCACTTGCTATAGTGCCTTACCATCTTCAGAGCCAAGGCTGCAAGTTTTCACACTGAATGCCAGAAATACATACGTCTCCCAGAATTTGTGGTATAGTTTCAGCAGGACACCTGGATCTCAAAACCAATGATCTGTTGACTACAAAATGACAGTAAAATCTAGTGTGCACAGTAATTCAATGTAAAAATTCTCTCCTTGAGCATTTAGCAAAGCACATTCTTTTTTGTTGCTGTTGTTTGAAAATGTAGATGTTTGAGGACTAATGTATAAAAATGCATAGAAAAATACCATAGGAATAGCTGTCCTGTGTGACACTGCAATGCTCAAAGTTCTCAATGTTCTTACATCAGTCAATATTGTCTTAGAAACTGACCCTGCAGTCAATGAAATCAGAGAGTACTTTGTCACTGATTTCAGAGGAACAAGCTCTAAAAGAGTTGGCATTCCTCAAAGTGAAACATTTCCTTATTCCAGAACTTTTAGGTAACCTATAAGACATAGGATACTGGAATGACAATCTATTGAATGCAAAAGCACTGGTGGCTCAAGGGTATAAACAAATGCATCAGCATTCCCCAGCACTCCTTCATACTGGGCTGATCTTGAGTAGGGAGTGACACAGACAGCAGCCTTTGCAAAACTTGGTCTCTGGTCTGGTCTCTCACCATCTACACTCGGTGGTGCTTTATTTTCACCTTCCTCACTCAACATTAGAACAAGAAATGTCAGTAAGTGTTCTCTAAGAAACAGAGTGGGGTAAGTCTCAACAAACAATACTTTCTGCAAGAAAGTGAGAAACTTAAATAAATAAATAAAATCAGCTACAGCAGTGTAAAAGCAGGGACAGATTTCCATACAATTTTAAAAGATACCTACTTTGGATAAGTTTGCTCTGCATAGCAAATGCAGCAAAGTAGTTTGGTTCCTTGAGGCTTAATATTCGACTAACAACACCTTAGAAGAATAGGAAAAGAAAGCTGATAGAAATTCTCCTGCACTGCTGCAATCTCTGGGCTGCCCACAGCATTGCTGATGGTGTCATTGCTGCATACAAACAGTAGCTCCTTTTCCTATGGATACCTGCAATACAAACATCAATCCCTTCAGATTTGCATTTGAATATAAACCTTCAGAGAGAGAGAATATATTTCATTTAGATAACACATTGGCACCTCCTGCTATTTCATAACCTGCATATCTGGAAAATCATTTTACCCTCGTATTGCTGAGATACACAAGTGCATTGTGATCCATTCAAATAAACACTTGCATTTATTTCAGTGCATAGCACTTCCAGTCTTCTCTTGTGCTTCAAAACCATTTGATTCAGAATACTGATAATAAATTTAACATGAGATCAGTGACATACATGGTGGGTAACTTCCAAATACCACAAGAGCAGAGGGGTAATAGGGTCCTAAAAAAGGACCATATTTAGATTATTAGGTACCAGAAAGTATTGAAAACTTTCAATTAGGAAAAATAGCTAGTTCCTGTGGTGTGAATAATTAAAACAGAGGTATACAAATAACTTTTGTGTTAGGTGGAAGACCTAATTGAGACCTAAGAGTGAAGTCATCACCTACCCCATCTCCTTATCTGTAGTACCTATTTATTTTTTTTTAAATGTAATTTACATTATAAACTTAACCTAGGTGTGTTTTCCCCATAAGTAGCCCTTAAAATTGTCATTTATTGGGTAAAAGATGTATAATGCTGGGATTTCTGAGTGCTCTTATAATATGCCAAGTATATATAGAGAGATACACAGATATCTGTAGAAGTCACAAAGACTTTTAATCAGTTTTCAACAAATTCTGTTAACAAATCGGTCTACAAAACGGTCTACAAAAAATATGCCATGAGAGTTAGAGAATCACCTAACTGGGGAGACTTGGCTCTCACCTTGTCCCGCACTTAACTCTCAGTCCTGCTGCAGCCCTACTCCAAATCTGGCTTTAAGATTTAGCAGCTTTCTAACAGTCAACAGCTCTCCAAGAGTCCCCAGCAGGTTTTCCATAAGGATCTATTTGACTGTCACCGTAATTCACTCCTGAATTCCTGCTCTGCTTTTCTTCTGGCTGTGTACAAACCCACCAAGCTGTGTCTACAAACCAGCAAAGCCTTCTCAGCACTTTCCCCAGAGGGTGGGAAATGGCCAACAGCATGAAGTGGCACAGGCAAATATCACCTTCCTGCTTCACTTTCTAAAATAATTAAAGCAAAACTTTCCTGTTACTTTCTGCTCCAGCTGGTTAGTGTACGTGAGCAAAATCCCATTTACATGTACATCCTGCTTTGCTTGTGCAAACTTACTTTTGCATGGACACTTCAAGGTTTGTTTGTAGCTCCAGTTGTGTTTGCACATATCTGAGCCAGGCACAGGGTTTGAAGTGTTTGTCCTTTGACCTTTTTTGCTGAGAATACAGTTCATCTTAGCAAAAACATCCCATTTTTGGAGTGCTCTAAGTGGATGGAATAGGCTGATACAGAAATTATTGCTTTAATCACTGTAACATCTCTTTCATGAGGCTATAGAACAGTTAAAATATATTTATTGGTTGACACTAATGTAATTACAATGAAAACTTCTGTTTTCCAAAGATGAAAATGCATTTGCTAATTCACTGCTCTAGGGCTACAAGCATGCATTCTAGCAAAGAAACCAGCAAATTACACAAAATAGAGAGCCAAAGGGTGTTAGGACCACACAAGTGTACCTTGTTAGGACTGGAAAGGGTTACCTTTGTGCCATTCCCTTTCTCATTTACAATCATTGCCCCTAGAATGGATTCATGTTGTGCCATTTTCTCTTCTAGCTACAATAACAATGAAGTTTTCAAATCCCCGTCCCCTCTTTGATTTGATGGTCATTCCTGTTCCCTCTTTTATACAGTCTGGCAGCCTGAACAGTAAAATCACCAATGAATCAAAATACTCCTTTTCTTAGGGAAAACTTTTGTTCTCCACTTTTTTTTTTTTTTTTTTCAACTTTCACCTTTTGCTTTCACCATACCTTCCAAAGAGAGCTCGGGGGAAACCACCCCCCGGCTCCCTGGAACCGACCCTAAGCTTCAATCTCTTCTGCCGCAGTGATTCCCAGTCTCCATTAGGTGGCATTAGTTCAAATTCTATCTTGGAGCAAATTGATCCAAAGACAGTTTCCCATTAAAGTCCCTCTCCGAGCTGGCTGGACCATGTCTTCTTTCACTCCTTGTTTCAGACCTGGATGTTGCCCATTTGTAGAGCTGTTAATTCTGTAGGTTTTCCAGCATTCCTTGCCAAAAAATGTCTTTGCAAATGTATACCATTTTGATTAGCAAATAATCTTTTCAAATTGAAAATTTTCTCTTAGTTTCTGTAGTTCCTTTCAGTGTATAGAAAGAACTGTGCATGCATAAAACCAACAAAAGAACAATATACCATTGCCCAACATTACTCCCCTTGTTTCCAAAGAGTAAAGGTCTTAAAAGGTGAAAGAGAAACATTTCCTTATCTCATTCCCAAATAACCTCCAAAAAAGAAGAAGGGAATAACACAAATCCAGCAAAACCAGTTGATTCTATGTTGTTAATTATGTGAAAGACAGTATTATATAATAGACAGGCTGGAGTATAATACATCCTGCTTTCCTATGAAAATTTTTACAAAATTATTATTGCCAAATGTGACCTAGAAGAAACCACAAGTTCCCTCAAGATAAGTTGAAACCTGAATAAGGTGAAATGGGAAAACCAAGGTGAAGATACAGAGAGGAACATGCTGGATGAGGACTGCAGCTTGCTGCAGAGTTTGAGGAAGTTGAAGTTGGCCCTTCTAAATTGGGGTAAGACAAAAATAGTTTTCAAACATCTATATCTCCTGTTCACCTTTTACACAAAAAATATTATTTAATTTCAAACATCAAATTTCTTCAAATGCCCTGAAGTTTGCCTTGGTAGGAAGGGCATCGGGGAGAGCACTAACAGAAGGAAAAAAATAGTGAAACTCTTTCCATTTCTATTTAGAGTATGGGAAGAATTAAACACAAGACAAACAAGGGGAAAAAACAGTTAAGAAAACAACAACAGATCAGTACTGTCCTTTGCTCTAAATATGCACTATGTTTACTCTCTCCTTTTCCTGTAATTTTATGCAAGTCTTTTCTTTTTAAGTCAAAATCCCCTAGTTCTTATAGGCAAAGGACCACCAAAGTATGTCATCTTTATGGCTTCAGGCACACAGTGGTTCCTGCTGATATTCCTGTATTTCAAACACAGCAGAGGTCTTCCTCTGGAAAAAATCTCTTTCAAAGCCTGCATTTACATTTTTTTATCACCATCTCAACTTTGACCTAGTAGCTATGGGAGTGCAGGTTCTGCCAGCAGATGATACTGTAAATCTCATATTCTAAAGGGACTAAATTTATGACAGCAGTCTGTCTGAACCTTCATCTGTCTCTCAAGCTTGTCCCACCCACTCAGCTCCCCTGTAATTTTGGGATCTGTTAGCCAAGGTCAATTAGAAAAGTGTAGAAGTCATACAGATGTACTGATGCTCTCTCCTCCCATGTAGGTGCAGGGCTGTAAACAGGATGACCTGATCACATCCTCTGATTTTGTATATTTCTCAAGAAATAGAACAAAGGCAAGGGCAGAAGTTTCCATAGAAAAGAAAAAAGAGCAAAACATGGAACTGTCCAGAGAGCTGCGAATGACCAGAGGCAAAGGCCATCTTTTTCAGCAACACTGACCTCTGTCATGAGATTCCATCATAAACAAGGCTGACACACATCATTCTGGCAGCCTGCACTTCCCAGGATTCACTTTCATTTGCTTGTACAGGATTTCCCTCAATGCAAAAAGCAGCATCACCCCCTTTGCTTATCTGATGGGCATAATGCCTGTACCCTCAGGATGGTGAGCTCCAGCCCTGCGGCTCCAATCTCAGCAGCATCAAGTGGCTCAGGTCAGCAGTGTGGCAGGGGACACGTCCTCCCACCTCAAATAACTGCTGGCCCTATTACCTATGCTGATAGTACTGACAATAAAGAAACTCTCCAAGCATGAAGGTGATGATCTCAGTCCTGTTCCTGAATATTTCCATAATCATCAAGTCCCAAATCAAGGCATTGAAGGACTCAGTCAGTGCCTGTTTTGGAAAAGATCTTTAGCTGGGGGTTTCTTTCTTCTCAAGCATAATGGCAGCTCACCTGCAAGCTCTGAATTCCATCACTAAATCAAATTTCTAGCTTAAACTTACTCTGATAATTTGTTCTGAAGATAAAAAGGTCTGCTCATTTTATCACAAACTGGGAGACTGTCTCAAGAAGTAATCTGCTGCTGAGTCAGACTAGTGGGGAGTAATAAGCATTTGGAACTCAACGAATTTTACCTTTGCCTAAGAAAGACAAAACAAAAACATTTGACAGCTACTTTCTGTGCATGCAATCACTTACTCATATTTAATAGCAATTGGATGAGAGAAAAAATTTGACAACTTTACTGCAATTTGACAACTTTCTTAAAAATTCAGTGCATTGAACTGCCACAATCTATTAAATTGTTCATTGCCTAAACCCACTCTGTCCTGCATTAATTACAAAAGACCAATCAGATCTTGAGAAATGTTTTAGCAAGAGAAAATAGACAACACCAAAACACCCAAAAGCTCTTGTAATCTTTTCTTAATGGCAGCAGCATTCCAATAATTATTTTAAACTGGTAACATGAAATTGGCAGGTCATGCTGAAAAACAACACAAACAAACAGAAAACCACCCCTCCTTATGGCTCCTCATTTGACTGTCAAAAAATGCAATTTCAAAACAAAACTATGGGAGTGAACGATAATGATGACAGCAAAATTAAAACTTATCTTAATGGCATCAAGTAGCAATTATTTCTCTTACTCTTCTAGCTCCCCTCAAGGTTATTACAGATTTTAGACAAGCAAGATTGACTCACCTACATTGTTCTCCCGTATTTATTGGAGGCAATCACATGTCTAATTGTGAAAAATGTCTTAGACTTATTGTGGTATCTTTATCAAACCAAGTCAGTACAGGATCCCCATCTATCCACTCCAGGAAATGTATCAAAAGCCAAGACTGGTCTTTCAAGGGAACGGAAACAAACAAACAAAAAAATCTCTCTCCTTCACAGTACCTAATCTGGAGATGTCTACTTGCTTTCCTGTAACAACACTGGGGATATGAGGCCATGACTACTCTGAAAATTGTTATAGAAGAATACAATAAGGGTGGTAGGTTAGTTAAAATGTAAACATACTGGAGAAAAAAAATGGAATAGAAAGTTTTGTTCAAATGCATTTTACAAGTCTTATGCTCCTTGGCTTAATGCTATTTGAATCTTCTGCATGTGTGGTTGACCACATTCTGGCTTAAACTTCATGGCATTTTGAGAAGACTGGGAAAATGGAGAGATGGAATTTTCCCTGTCATGTTGCATGTACTTCTGCAGAAGAAAAGGGAATGATCTGTGCTCACATATATGCGCTAGTGGTCAGGGCTGAAGACTCTGTGGTCCCAAACACAGTTCTGTTTGCAGTGGCACATAGGTCTGAGCTAAAATTCTTCTGCTGTTATAGGAGTCAGATTATTTAGGGTAAGATGACTACAACATGTAAGCTATTTCTCAGACACTTTGGAAAATTGTGTTTTACATACGAGCTATGCACATATTATGCCCTGTTGGCTCAGGAAGGTAGAACTGGAAAGCAAATTAATAAACGAATTGTCTGGCTCAATCTTAATGCTAGTCTCCAGTATTTTGTCTGGATGGCCTTTCAGTCCATCCTGGGGTTTCATATCACTCAGCCTGTGAAAGCACCTTGGCAGTTCACAGCTGACCCCTGTTGAGTGACGATTAAGAAAGAGAGAGGGAATTATTACAGAAAATCGACAGCTTTGCTAGTACATTAATCGACAGTTTCACGGCAGCTTTCTTGCTCCTCTATCCAAAAGGATGCTCCTGCCCCTGTGAGCCCCCGCTGGGGGCTCCGTGGGCCGGGACTTGTGCGCCCCAGACAGCGCCCACCCCGCCCCTCCTCCTTCTACCACCCCTGCCACCAAATTACATATATAGATAACGGGAAGGACACATAAAACACCAAACAAACATACCCAACACCCAACCCAGACCCGCGGTTGTTGGTACTTCTCACCGCCCCTTCGCATAATGAATATATTCGCGTTTCCTCCCACTCTCCCAATGGGCTACCAGCTGCAGAAGTCCTGAATAGCGAGCTTAATTGGGCTTTGTCATGCAGAATACCTCCATTTTCTATAGCAGGTTACAAAGGGGCCCTTGGCAGACGTGGCAGGCTCCTCTGGCGACGGCGGGTTCTGCCTGGCTGCG
>VZTB01000052.1:35547-52340 GCA_013397245.1 Thryothorus ludovicianus | reverse complement strand
GTCGCACGTCGCAGTCGCAGGCATGTCCCTCTGTCAACACACTCGGGATGCTGGGGATAAAATTAATCAGAAGGACTTTCTGGTCGGAGGTTTGCCCCGAGGAGTACGCTCCTTTCCTCGCCGGGAGGGAAAGAGAAGTTAGAGCAGGTAATGCTCTGAAACCAGCGGTTCAACTCCGCCCCCTTCACCCCCAGTAAAAGAACATCCAAAGGGCCGTGGATCCCACGGAGGCCTGGGGCCAACACCTTTCCCCAGTCCGGCCCACTCCCTGCACTCAGGACTCTTTTAGGAGGCCCTTTCTGCATCAGAAGAGCCAGGTACACAGATGCAGCAATGGGTATAAAGTTAGGGATGGAGCGCGTTTGTGTGTCTGCACATACATATGCATGTAGGGTGGGTTGGGTGGCTTTTTTTTCCTCCCCGCCCTTTTCACCTCAAGTGAATCTTGCCAAATTGGCAATTACTGCAACGGTCAAAGCCTTCAAATATCTGGACACTTCTCAGCCAAACGGTATCAAAACGGAAAACTTCCAAGCGAACTTCCTCGGCCGCCGCAGGACCGCAGTGCGCAGCGCTAATGAAAAGCGAACATGTCAGGGAGGGATTCTTTGATCTCCACCAAGTTTGCTGAAGCAATCATTCAAAGTAAAATTGGATAAACAGCTAAATACGGTCGGTGGCTCCGAAGCATTTCAGAGTGCATTACAAAGCCAAGGTATTCGCAGCATATTACGCGATTTTCCAATGACCTGTTTTATGGGAGTTTAAGAAGAGACTTATCGTTAATAGAAGGACTATCGCGGCGGCGTTTAAAACAGACTGCGGATCCCATCCCACTTGACACGGGAAAGGGAAATGACAATTGTGCTCTAAAGCAGAAAACACAGACTACGCCTGATTACCAGAAGCTGAGCAGAAACTCGGGAGTGCAGCAATAGCTGAAACGTGTTCAGAAGCGGTTATCATGCGCAAGGGCCGGGCCGCGGACATCCTACCATCCCTCCCGCACACCCAGTCTCCCGCTGTTAAACCCAGGAAAATAAAGCCGCCTTCTGATGGAGCAGGCATTTCCTCGCCCCGAGGACCAGCAAGGCTTGGCGGTGCAACTCGAGCCTTGCTAAGAGTGGGGCCAGGTCTCGACCAGTTCTGCTGTCCCATCGTCGTCCCTATCCCTAAACCCAAAGTGCCGCGGGCAGTGCCGCTGTGCACACCCCTCTATGCAGGGTCCAGCTCTCCCCTAGCCCTGTTCCCCTTTTACTCTCGCACCTCCCCGACCAGGAACGATGCAACAGCGTTTTTAGGGACACTTCGCGCTCAGTGATCTGAGGATTTATGGATGGCAATTAAAGTTTTATGAATTGCAGCTGAGGCCTGTTATGTGGCTATTTGAATGTGATTAGAATTCAATTAGAAAGTGTTTACCGGCCGGCGGGGGCTCCTGAGTGTAAACAGACAGCTATTCCAGCAATGCGCTAATCCCGCGTCTTGTGACAACAATTAGGGGCTCGCGGGGTTTAGGCGGGTCGGCTCCAACCTCACCTACTTTTCCCCAAACTGCTGCCCTGGGATCAGCCGAGGCCCCGCAGCCGCCGGGTCCGGGAGCCCCAGCGACCGCTGCCCGCGCCGCCGCCGAGGCCCTGGGGTCCGAGGCCCCGGGGACAGCCGGGGGCTCTGCCTCCTGAGCTCCGCCGGGGCCCATGAGATTCTAGTCACGGTCACCCTGCACAAGCACGGCACTTCTTGGTTCGGCTCTTCCCGGTTAAATCAAAGTACATGTGGAGAAGATTTGAACTAATCTCTGCATTTTACTCTAATTTTTAAAATTTAATTATTTATTTAATTTGTTTTGTTTTCCTTCAGGAGAGGCTATTCTGGAAAATGAAAATATAATACAACCCCAAACGTCAGTGGAAAAAGCCGTCTACAGTGGTAGAGTGGATCTGGGGAGGGGGCTGTCGTAAGGGAAGGTAGACAGAGCAAGAGTCGGATCAAAATTGTAATTTGTAATTGTTATAATAAACCAAATGCAGTGATAAAAGAGAGGGAGGAAGAGAGAAATCAGTATCAAAAACCCATCCCTGAAAGCCAGAGCAAGAAAAGAAGTCATTTGAAAGCAAAGACATCCCAAACCAGGCGGAATGATGCAAGGCGTGCGCCCACATCACATCGGCCTCGTTACAATTTTATTTTTCAATAATTCTGTCCGATAAAATTTCATTGTCCATTAAGTAATCCCCGAAATGAGAGCTCTTATGAGCCTATAATGAGCTCTAATTGCTACGACTGGGAGAGCCACGTGGAAGGATTTAGAAGGTATTAAGCAGTTGGGTACAGAGCACAGGCTGTTACCTAGCCATTACTTTCATAATTCAAGGAGAAAATTAGTCCTTTTAAGGGAAAATCCTTTGATTCCCTTCATTCTGCTCGGGGTGACAGAGTATAGCTTTGTCTGCCTTTAGTTCAAGACAGTGTAACAAATGAGAATGTAACGAAATTGCCCCCTTTTGAAAGTGGAGCAGTTCAAAAAGAACATCAGAGCCGCTCCCCTGGTCCGCCGAGCGCAGGACTGGGTGCTGGTCCCTCTTTTCTTCCAGATGTCTCTAACACCTTTATGTAGAAGAGATTCACGGCTTAAATGACAAAAGCAACTCTTTCCCTTCCCTCCCCCAACCTCGGCAGCTCCCGGCAGAAGAAAAAACCATGTCCGCCCGGAGAAAGCGTTGGCTTTTAGGAGCGCATCTCAACGGAGTTCACGGTAGGAGCTGCCTCAACGCAAAGCGCCGCAGCCCGGGGACACGTTTCGACTAGAAAAAAAAACAAAAAACAATAAAACAACAAAAATTCCCAAATAAACACCAAAAACCAAAACAACAAATCCAAAACAACACCTGCAGAGCAGCCGTGGTCGCAAATATCACACCGGGGTGACATGCGGTGGCGCTGGGCAGGCTGCGCCCAGGGCTGGGGCTGGCTTTCCGTACGGGAAAGTCCCGCTCAAAATAAAGCCGTGCGTGGGTAAGCGAGCGGGCGCGAGCTCCTGCGCTATAATCGCCTTTTTCGCTACTCTAACATTGATTTCCTATTAGTTTTTCAAAGTGATCGGCAATCCCGGCGCTGGCCTTTCTGAAGTGAACGCAATCTAAAGACAGGACTTGCCCCCAACTCCCATTAAGGAGGTCATTATAAAAGCGTGAACAAGTCTATTAATGTTTTATTGAAAGCGCATCGTTAACTTGTATCCATCCTTTTCTGAAAGTGGCATTGTGATATTGCTGTCTGTGGCACATCTTACCCAATATAGCCCGAGATTTCTCCATTATCTGTAACCAAGCAACACTTTCTGAATACCAAAAATTGAAAAGAACCGCTTAGTCTTCAAGAAAGTCCTCAATAATAGTGGAAAAGAACAAAGATCCAGGAGACAACAAAATGCCACAGGGGTGACTTTTCATGAGCAATTATCTCTCATTAATCAGAAGAACAGCTGCAATATTAATTTTCTCTCTTTCTTCCTCTCTTTTCACAGTCTCCAACATTTGAATAATCATAAATTTTGATTTCATGGAGCAGCAACATTGCCAGCGACTTCCAGACACAAGCTACCTAGGCAGGGCGCACGCTTTGCACATAGCTCTTATTTTAAGGCTGCCAAAGAATAAACTAAAGAAAAGAAAAGAGAGGAAAAGTCTGGATTGCTTTCCCCCCTCCCTCTGCCTCGGAGCACGGATTAAACCAGCAGCCCCTTCCCTCCACCCCTGCCGCTTTCACTCATGGAAAGTAACAGGCGAAAGTACCGAGTGTCTGCGCCAGCTTCAAGCGTGGGAGTTTCTACAACCTCGCTGTCCATTTAACTTCCAAACATGAAGCCAAGCGTTGTAGATCTGTCCAAAGAGACAATCTTTGGGCGTAACACGCATTGTGAGACATCAAAAGGCCTTGGCGTTATGCGCACTGAGAAGCGTATTCAGCACGAAGGGTGCAATGCCTCCCTTTTCAGGGGCTCAGCCGCGGATTGTTTAACAAGTGACGTCGCCGCGGCAAGAAAATCGCGCTTCTCCAAAGATAAGGATGTAACATTAAATCTCGCCTTTTTTGTTTTTTTTTTCTTTTTTTTTTTTTTTTATTTCCAAGAATCTCATTAAGGGCAGGGGCCGCAGGCGGCCAAGCCGAGAACGGGAACCGTGCCCCGGGAACGTGAGAGCTCAGTGCCGCCTGTACAACTCCTTGCTGCCTGGGCGTACAGGGTAGCGTCGAGGCCGAGACCCAACACTCCTCGAGCTCTGCCCATCTTCGGGCATCCGCCTTTCGCTTCTCGGCCCCAGGAGGGCAGGGGTGCGAAGCCTCTCTCCGGAGACCGGCCCGCAGCCAGGCAGCGGCCAATGGGCTCACCCAAGGACTTGCGGGCTGACCGCGGAGAGGGAAGACAGCTTCTCCCTTTTCCCGGGAGACGCAGATCCCCGGTGCCCTTCCTTTCCATGAGAGAATTCCTTTGCCTCCATCCCCGGTCATAAATTAACCCATCTAGACTTGGCACGGCAACCCCCTCGCCCCTGCAGGAAATGGGCCCGTTTCCGAGGGAATGAAGGGGCACTCCTGCTCTCAGGAAGGACAGACCCTGACTGCCCTTCCCGGGAATGACAAACTCCTCTTGCCCCAGTGCCCTCTCGCACCTCGTGGAGTGGGGGTGGCGGCGGATGGCAGGACACGGAGCTCCGACTGGAGCGGGAGTGGCCACCTCTCTCTCTTGGAAGAAACCTGCTATCTCTTTCAACCCCTTCCAACCTTTAGAGAGATGATGCAACTTCATGTCTTTGGTGCTGTTCACAAAGTTACTCATTCACACAATTAGCAGCAAATTTCTACTTGAGTCCCTCAGGGCGACTATGATCCCTTGTGTTTGAGTGAGTGTTTCCAAAGAGCTCCAGCAGCAACCTTCATCAGCTCTCTCCCTTCACAGCCCAATTCAGCACCTTTTGCTTTCACCTGCAGGCCTACAGCCAGTGACAACTATCTTTCATGTAAAGGGCAGCCAGAAGGTTCCCTTCAGTGTCTGGAAGCAAAAATCTTTTGTCTGTGTCTCCTCACCATAGTGCCCTTCTACAAGAGATCATGTGAAGAAGACCGAATATGGAAATGCCCAGTGAGGTCACAGCCTTGTCTGATATTTCTCTGAGTCTGCCATGTTTCTAGCACTCTTGAGGTATGGCCAGACACTACTGGTGGTCAGGGCCCTGGTTTCATTACTGGCTGTTGTTTACAGCTCTAACAGCTAAAATTGCTAGCTGTTACACATGATATGTGTGAGAGAAAGCTGTGATGGTGTATCCTTAAAGGGGATAAAGTTAAACCCTGCAGCAGCCTCAGTAAAGTTTTATGTTGGGAGATGGAGGTAAAGCCCCAATGTGAGTCAGAACACAGAACATTTGGAACAAAGATTCCAAATGCTGCTGGGGACTCTAGAACACTTATCATGATTTGTTTTGGTTTTACAGTGATGTACCACAAATCAACACAAGAATGATTCTTTGTAGTGATACAGGCCCCAATCCAACAAAGAACATGAGATTCTGTGTAATGCTAAACATTCCACTCCATTCTGTGCTAAATGCTAAACATCCCAGTCCACTTCTCCCCTTGAAATTCAGACTTCATGAATTTTGATCCTTAGATGTCATAGTTAGGGTGAAGCGTTCTGCCTAACAGTGATCAAGAAGCAGTGTTTTGAATTTTCTGCCAGAGGAAGTACCACATTTTAAAAAGCCAGGTCAGCAGGAGTGGACATTAAGTGCTGCTTGTGAGAAAAATGAAGAGATCATTGAACCTATCAACATATTGTAGGAGCTAAGTATTTCACAGTCAGAAAATTGTGTAAATTTTGAGTTCAATTCACACAACCTAAACAAATAAAATGGTTATAATTTCTTTCTTTTTCCTGTAATGAAAGTATGGATGTGGGATAGTTCAGGAACAATAGACTGATGCAGGAGTTATCTAAGGAGAGATGACACCACTCCTCCAAATTCAGAAAGCAGAGAGGAATGCAGTTATGATGGAGTTATTCAAGAATAAGTCTCAGAAGCAGTTGAATTACTTTGTTTAATTTGTTTTCTTGCCACAGCCAATAGGACTTTACTATTCATAGGAGAGAGATGAAGTCAGTACCTGTGGAGGCTGGAGTGCCATACTGGAAGAAGTGCAATGGCAAAGCCAGCATAAGCCTGGAGCTCCACGGCTGAATGTGACATTGTGCCTGGGGCACCCGGACACTTTAATCCGTGTTTACGAAGCATCGCTGCGGTACGGTCAGGTGACAGGCATGACAGAGCAGAACAGGCAAGGCCATTGTGCTGAGGAGACACAAATACTGTGCATGTGGACTCTGGGAAATGCCAACCACACATGGAGAAACCCATGTAGATGGCCAAAGCCCGTGACACTTGCATGGAGAAATCTCACCAGCTATGGCAGACTGCTTTCCATGTCCATCTCAGAAGAAAACTTAATCAGAGTACATCCAGTGAACAGCTTTAGAAGTATAGTATCAGAGGAACATGGAACCCCATGAGAAGAGAAGACTCAGAGAGAGGAGACACGATTTTTGTTTATACGAGTGAGGTAAATATCCACAAGAGAGAAGAGCTACTCCATCTAAGGAAGAGTATCATTATAAAAACAAGTGGATATACTCTGGCCATATAGAAATTTAGCATGGAAAAAAAGCACAAAACCCCTTCTAACTATGAGAGAAATAAGATTCTGGAACTCCTTGTGGGATTTACCAATGGGAATATAAAATAGAAGTAGTTTAAGAGAAAACTTGACACATTTCTGACTGCTATGTAATGGCCTCTGATGTTATGGGATTGTTTTCAGAAGACATGTATAAACTCTGCCTAACATCGATTTTGAAACAGTACTGACTTAGTTTTTAGTTGCTGATTATTTCAGGGAATGTGTTGTCTAAAAAATATGCCAAATTTGTACTCTTAAAAACTAGGGCCCACAGAGCACCTAGAGCAAGTGTGGAAGTAGTGCTCTGCTGTATCCTTCCTGTCCTCTACCCTTTATCATCCCTGTTCATTGCCTATTTAGTGTTCTGCCTCTGCTCCAACAGGAACTGTTGCTTTTGGTTTGGGTTTTCCCCGTTTTCACATTTGTTGTTACAATACGTAACAAAAGCCACATATGCCAAACTGTCATATGTGGCTTTATTCACATGTCAGAATAAACTTTGGTCTAATTTTGATACTGTCTGTAAACCTCTACAAGAAATAAAACAATTCATATATTCAGTTCCATTTTCACAATATAGTCTTAGCTTTACCTGAGCAGCTGTTACATGAAAACAAATATCTAATGCCTGTAGCTGGAAGCAGCCCTTTATCACATTAATCTTTTTACATATATTTTTATCCTCAATTTAAAATAAGGAACAAAACCAAAAGTTTCAGGAAGCAAAGGCTGAGTGAAATACAGGCTAGCGGTACCCTACTCCTGCTTTCCTATGGAGAAAGTAACATGTTGAAGAATGACACAATATGAGCATGTCAAAATGAAACCAAAATGAAGGTTTTTATTAAAAGAAATATTAAAAAGTTTTGCATAGTCTGCCTCTTCTTATTTCTCATGAATACATTGTCCAAGCTTGTATTTGAAGTTTTCAGATAATTTCACATGTTTTATGACCTTGTGTAAGTATATTAGTTCAAAGTTTATTTAATAGGCTATAATATTGAGACTATGCCAGAATATAAAGGAAAGAAAATGATAGAAGTCTTGCAAATAATTTTATAAATTTCAGTGCATTCTTCTAGGGGAAAAAAACCACATTAAAATTAAAGCAACCCCTAAAACTAACCAAATAATCTAAAACAGTATGACGCTTCTGAAAAAGGAAAAGGTATTGGAACCTAAACTGGTAGAAGATGTAACCATGAAGGTATAAGTTACAAATTTATTGTGCAAAAAAATTACTATGATACATTGACCAGATGAAAAAACATCAGCCAAAAAAGAGTCCAAAGTTTCAAGAGTACTTCAGACATAACTGTGTCCACATTAGCAGTCTGTGTTCTCTCTCTTACACTTCAGCTGAGCCAAGGAATGAATATTCCTATTAAAACATGTGTGTGTCTAGAATACAAGTAACACTACAATGTATAAGAGGTGTGGCTGTCTGCACTCTCAGACATACTAAGACAGACTAGTTACAAGTCAGAAGATGGAAGGCTTTGGGTAAAATACTACTCTCAGTTCAGAGCTGTAAGACAGAATAACTCTGCAGCTATTCTGAATGGTGCAGTGGGAGTAGAATTTGGCCTGGTGTTTTCAAAGGTTAGTTAAACAAAATATGACCTTTTTCAGGCTAGGGGAACAAAAGAGGTCAGCTCATTCTCCAGAGCTACAAAAGGTCTTTCAAGGATACCAAAGAAATAAAAATAAAAGCCATGATCACACTTCCTAGATGCACACATAGAAGCAACACTTGTATGTTAAGATATTACCCAGTGGAAAAACCCCTGGGAGCGTCCCAATTAATAAAGAGTCTCGCCAATAATTCACCCACTGTGGGAAAGGTGTATTCAAACAATCAATTTTGTCCAAGGTGCCAGAGCAAGACAGTCACAGAACTGAGATTTGACCCAAAATCTCCTATTTTCCAGCATCTTGCAGTATTTTACAGAGCTTCATAAGGCACCTTGAAGAATTGCAATCTGCTGAATCTGATTGTACTTAAATAACTCATTGGGCAGAGGAAGCCTAATGCAGCTTTCCAATTCCTTTGTGGGTAAGAACTTACATAGGTTATTCTCCTGCTTGCAAGGACATTCTGGTACAAGTTGGCCACTGTGTACAAACAGATCAGTTACCCAAACCTCACTGATTTGATTCTCTGCAGCAAGCTGGAATTGGTACTCTAGTCTCTTTGAGGGGAACAAAAATCTGCTCCACTGACTTAAAGGAGCTGCAGTGAATCTGATCACAAAGTGCCTTTGAATCAGTAAGTGCAACTTTTCCCTCTGCTGCTTCTTCACATGCACATCAAGGAACTGGAGCACTCACATAGTGATAGGATAAAGCACAGATTTTCAGTCAGCTGCATCAGGCAATGCTTAGGGTGAGACTGCTAGTGGTAAAAAATGAACTCAAAGCAACTGGATCCTACAGAAAGGTAATTCTTTTGCAATGTCTCTCTTGCTTTGAAAGGAAAGTAAGTTTATTTGAAGTTGCAGATTATTTCCCTCTCATGCCTTACCACTGAGGTGGGAATTGATATTTGTTCTCTACCTTCCTTGAGGAAATCATGCTCTAGGAATGTATAGTGGAATATATTCCACTATACATTAATTTTTCACACTTTAAATAACTCTTAATAAAAATATCAATTTTTTCATTATTTAGGGATCATGCCTAGTACTATCATAGAGAAAAAAAATTACTTGGAAGAAGAAAGGATGCTATTTTAAAGATATTAAAAAGGAAATAAAATTTGACATTTTTGAAAGAGACAGGTGCTAGAAATCTCTCTTTGCTTATATGCAATAGGAATGAACATGTTAGCTTTCTCAAATATTAATGAACTTGAAAGTATTCAGAAGAAATCTCAATTGTTCATGTTTTGATGATTTTAAATGAAAGACATCCTTCCCTGTTCTCTTTAGATCAACATTTGTCACAGTAACTAATGAGGAGGTAATTATAATATAATTTGTCAGAATAATCTGACAGGCAAAGAATTATGTTCTCAATTCTAAAGGACTACATAGTTCTAGTTTTCCAACAGATTGGGTACATGTGGGTGGCATAGCAGAGGGTATTTGTCTTTAAGCAGGATTAAAAATTTTGCACTTTCTATTCTCAAGCAAAAATGGACAAAGGCATTGTCTAATTCTCTAAAATATGTTACATGAAGGCATTTCACCTTAATACAGATTAGTAAATCTTATTTTAACAATTTCATTATATAAATCTAATTCTTTTTACAGTGACTTTGAGATTTATAGTTCAGTTGAAGTAGTTAAGTAGTTACCCACTGTTTATTTAAGACAGTGAGTAAACAATTTAGTCATTCAGTCATATTTACCAAGAGGAAAACAGCTGTCCTCAGAATAAATATAAACTACAAAAAGGCATTGAAGGATGGAAAAAAAAAGAAACAAAAAAAATTAAGACATTAGTTTAAAGTCTCTGCTGGTACTCAGGGAGGTGTTACTGTTCACTCCAATAGTGACTGGGGGAGGGCTGCATTTGTCATTGACCATTTTGGTGTGGAGTATCTTTTGGTTCATTTTTTAGAATAGAAGTTGACCACAGCTTTAGCCAAGTTACAGTATCTGTATCTCTAATATATACAGCAGAGAACTCAGCCCTCATTACTCCTTTATACTTGTTTTCAGCACTTCCAGCTGATACTGTTCTTAAAAGTGACCTTCTGAAGAAAGTGTTGGTAGAGTACATCTGCTATTTTAAGAATGTCTTTAAAATCTAGAACTTGCTGTTCCATTGTATGTTTATTCGTTTTTGTTTACATTTTGCTTAAGTAGACTTCATGCTTTTGGTCTCCAAGCACTGAATAAAACCCCAGTAGTTTCAATGCTAGATTAATCTCAAATAAAATAATTTTTGGTGTTTCTGTTTAACTGATGTGATTATAGGGAAAAAACCCCCACAAAAACCTAAAAGCTAAGCAATATATTGTATTAGATTCTAATTTTGATAAGAAGAGAAGAAACAAGTCGCTGTGTATATTTCATGTCAATGAGTCCTACAAGAAAAAAACAGTGTAATGCCTAAAAACAGCCAAGAGTTTATCCTGCTTGTAGGTTACGTGAAACACAAGTAGGTCTTTAAGTCAAGACTATCACAAACTCTTTATGGATTAGGAGATTCTGCCTTCAGTAACGTGCAGTCATTTGATCCTTGAAAGATCAGGAGTATCCAACTCCACCCATCCACAGTTTTAACAGGCTTGAAACTACAAGGACTCTATTCTTCATTTTGTTCTATGTTAAGAGAATTCTGAAAAGAAAGCATCTGCTTTTCTCATTACATGCAATCTATGCTTTCTGTACTTTATTTATTACTTGTAAAGAGCCTCTTTCAGAAATACTACATTCTATATAGGGGTATTTTTTGAACTCGTCTCATTAACATCATGCAATATAGGAAGCTGGACCAAAAGGAAAATAAAATAAATTGCTTGACAGAAGGAAAAAGGACTAATAAAAAAGGACATGAATTGGAGCTATTCAACATATCTTTTTACTCTAAGAGCTCACTCAGTCCTATGTCATAAAGTCAGAAACAGAAATATGACTTATCATAATAGTTTGGTGTCAAAAGTCCCCTTTGATTTTTGCACAGAAAATCTTGGTTCGTTTATTTCGGATTTACAGGGATTTTGAAAATAATCAGTTAATCAGCAAGAAATGACATAATGAAATTGGTCAGACAAACAGTGATGTGACTAACAGTAAGTTCTGTTGTGTTATTTTTAGCTACGTACCTGCTCCTGACTTTGCCTTTCCATGTTTCTGCAATACTGTAATTTTTTTTATTTTATTTTACTTTATTTTGTTAAAACTTAGGACATGGTGGTTTTCTGCCATTAGCAGAAAAGTGTACATTATCAGATACACTTTATCCAGAGTTGTCAGGAGCAATGGGATGTTTAAGCAGGACAGAGGACCCAATCCAGAGGTGAATGGCTCTGTGCCAAGGAAAGGATCTGATGACCAGGTCTCAGAGCAGACCAAGAAAAGCAGTCTGGTGTGAGTGCCCTTGGAGGTTTGCTACAGTTCTGCAGCTTTGTTAAACTCCCTCTGCAGTGTATATTATTTCTATCTTCTCTTCTCTGGCTTCTGTACCATCCTTGCTTGCCCCCTTCCCTTGCTATCACCACCCACTCTTGTTTTCTTTCTCACTACCTCTCTTCTCTTAATTAATCAGGGAAAGTGAAGCTGTTCCTGCCAGCTTTGCTTTGCTATTGAGTAGTAGTAGGAGTTCAAAGAACAGGGTTATGCCTGCACCTGCTGCTTGTTCTTGGATGCCCTGTTGCGTGAAACAATTTCCTTCAGAAGTTCCAACAATGTACTAATTAACAAAGGAAAAGATATGGAGAAACAAGACAAAGACTGAGGGAGGAATGAGGTGAGTAACAACTGAGAAGATGTCAGAGGAAAGCAGGGGAAAGAAGCAATTACAAAGGTGGCACTGGAATAGAAATACAGAAAAAAGGAGAGGAACAAACAATAAAGGAAAGTGAAAAAAAAGCAGAAATCAGAAGATGGGGAAAATGGAATAAAGAGTTGCATAAAAAGAAATTATTTAAAGTCTCCTTTAGATTACAGTATGCAATTCTTACAGAGCAGCTCTGAGAACAATGAGTATCTCTGTCAGAGATCTGTACATGGTATCAGTTCTCCCCCCAGCGCAGTAAGGAAATTCACTGGGGAGCAAGTGCATTCCTACCTGGAAAAACAGCACAATGCTCCTCAATTTGGACTTTAGGCCTACCATCTTTATTTAGATATAATGAAAGTTAAGTTGCTTAAAAATGCAATCAGTATGAACCTGGCATTCCTCCCACTGTTCCCAGAGAAAGGACAATGAATTGTAAATGGGAGTCCCACAATGCTGGGTCAGAGTAGACACTGAAACAGTCATAAGCAAACTGTGATGTCAAGACATGGACTTGGAGGTATGGGGCTGGTGGCAGGGCTGGCACATAGCAGGGACACATCAGAGTGGAGGAGAAGTGACAACTCACTGATACTTCTTGAAACAAAGGAGACATCTGCCTTCTTCAGTGCCTGTGGTAGGACAAGCTGCCCAAAATGAGGAGTCTCCTTGCAGACCCTGAGGGCTGAACCCAGCACAGAAGCTTAGAGCACACCAGGTGCTGTGAACACACACTGAAGCATTATGGGCACCTCACCCTAGAAACTTAGAACTTCCACACCATTCCTGCCACAACTCTTCATCTATTAAAGGCTGCCACATACTGAACACCTGGAAACTGCAGACCATGGAACCAGCATTTGTTAGGCAAGTAATGTACAGCTAAAGTGATGAGCTGATCGAGAGGCTTGAAACTTTTCCTCTCTTTGTCTTTAATCAATCAAGTGAGCTAACTAAGCCTGTCATGTCAGCATAGGGATCTTGGACATCAAACATTTGCTGGTGGCTGCTCCAAGGGCTTATGTGTGATGTAGTAAACCCATCCCTTCAGTGTCGTTTCCAAGCCTTCCAGCATGGTGCTGCTGTACTGCACAGCATTAACCCTGATTATTCATATACTACTGTGAAATAGGTGTCTGAAAACAAACTGGTTACCAAATTCATCTGTAGAGTGAGGTAGAACAAGGAGGCACAGTTTTACTGAAACCACTGGGTTTTCTTTTGCTTTTGCCAGTATTAAATTTAGTCCATTTTCTCAATTTTAGCACTGTTAGATAGAACTAATGAGCCATCAATCTCACTAAATCAAATTTCTGTGTGAGACGTGTAAGAAGAGTAACTAGGTAAAAAACCCCATGAGTTAAGCAAACTAGTATGAAAGTACACTATTACTGAGGCGAATTCTGTGTTATTCTGAAGAATTCTGTTATTTAGGAAATGAAACCTGTTACAAGTGGCTCATGACAGAAATACTGTCACACTTTACTAGTGCGACAGCACAAAATGCTGCTTTCTTCTTTGCAGGAAAGACAGTGTCATGGGTTCTGTCACAACCACACTGTTTCCACCCTGGTTTTACACAGAGCAGTAAGCACCATCACATCTTGGTATACACTCTACACCTGAGAAATACACCATGAGGATCTTTATGAATAATGGAGAGTGGCAATGTAGTCTTTCAGAAAATAAACTCATCGGTATAACAAATCCAGGGGAGGGCCACAAAGATGACTGAATGGATGGAGCATGTCCCCACAGAAAATAAGCTGGGATAGTTAGGGTTGTTCAGCCTGGAGATGGCTCTGCGGAGACCTCACAGCAGACTTCTAGTACCTAAAGAGAGCCTACAAAAGCTGGAGAGGAAGATTTTACAATGATAGTAGAAGAGGAAATAGCCTTAAGCTGAAACATGATGGGTTTAGATTAGATGTTAGGAAGAAATTCTTACTTGTGAGGGTGGTGAATCACTGGAATGTGTTGCCCCAAGTTGTAGATACTCTATCTTTGGAAGTGTTCAAGAGCAGTTTGGATGGGTCTTTGAGTGATCTAGTCCAGTGGAAGGTTCCCTGCACGTGGCAGAATTGGATGATCGTTAAGGTTCCTTTTAACTCAACCATTCTACAATTCTGTGATATACTGAAACAAGCCAGGATAAAAGAAATGCAGGTTTCAAAGGAAAAATTATCTAATGTGAAAAGGGGGCTATTGTTAACAAGATACATGAAGTACTAGGGAAAATAAAGGGGAATGCAGAATTCCCTTCACACTCATGGAAGTGGACAAGGGGAGTGCTACAGATTTTATTTATCCAGACTTCTGTAAAGACTGTAAAAGCCCACAACATCCTTTTCTCTTAACTGGAGAAAGATGGATTTCAGGGGTGGGCTGTGAGATAAATAAGAAAGTGGTTGGATAGTCGCATCCAGAGGGTAGAGGTCAACAGGTCCTGATGGACATCAGTGGTAATTGATATCAAGGGTCTGTATTGGGACCAGCACTGCTTAATGTCTTCATCAATGACATAAGCAAAGGGTTCCAGAGCACCTTCAGTGAATTTGCAGATGACACTAAGCTGAGAAGTGTGGTCAACACACCATGAGGATGGGATGCCATCCAGAAGGACCTGGACTTGTATGAGAATTGGGCATACGGGCATCTCCTGAGGTTTAACAGACAAGTGCAAAGTGCTGCACCTGGGTTGGGGCAACACAGGCTGGGGATGAACAGATCCAGAGCAGCCCTGCTGAGAGGGACTTGGGGGTGCTGTGAGAGGCTGGACATGACCCAGCCATGGCACTCCCCGCCCAGAGAGGCAAACCTGTCCTGGGCTGCATCCAGAGCCCCGTGGGCAGCAGGGGAGGGAGAGGATTCTGCCCCTCTGCTCTGCCCTGCTGAGACCCACCTGGAACCCTGCACCCAGCTCTGGGGTAGCAGCACAGGAAGGACATGGACCTGCTGGAATAAGTCCAGAGGAGGGCCACCAAGTTGATTAGAGGGGTGGAGAACCTCTGCTAGGAGGAAATGCTGAAAGCATTTCGGTTGTTTAGTCTGGACAAGAGAAGGCTTTCACATGACCTGAATATGGCCTTGTAGTACTTGAAGGAGGCCTACAAGGAAGATAAAGAGGGACTTTCTACAACGACATGTATTAGACATTAGCAAGAAATTATTTACTGTGAGGGTAAAGACACATTTTTTACATTTACTGTGAGGGTGAGATATTGGAACAGGTTGCTTGGAGAAGCTGTGGAAGTGTCCAAGGCCAGGTTGGATAAGGCCTTGAGCCACCTGGTCTAGTGGAAGGTGTCTCTGCCCACAGCAGGGCAGAGTGGAACTTCATGATCTTTAATGTCCTGCCTAACCTAATCCATTCTATGATTCTGTGATAAGTGGATTTGCCTTTTTTTTTTTTTTGACTGTTGCAGGCTGAACCCTCTGACATTATATATTAGATACTGCTGTGAGTACAGAATCCACCAGTCCATTCTGTCAAATAAAAACGGTCTGCTCTCCTTTTTAAAATGTCATCCTACTACTGCTAGTGGACATGTCACACTGTTTTTCCCTGTTGTCACACTGTGTTTCCCTGACTGCCTACCTGTGGCTAAGGCCATTACATTCATTGGCATTTTCCAGTCTTTAAGTTTTGGTTAAGACAAAAACAAAAACTGCCAAGAGAGAAGAAAAATCCCTGTCATTTTTTAGTATTTTCTGCTTAGCATTCATCGATGTAGTCCTAAAGGAGCTGTTCCTCTGCAAATTTATTGTTCATTTGCTCTGCAAACAGTGGCCTTAGCATGATGCTTTCCATGGAGGATTCAGGGCTGCCCCAGGAATGGCAGATCCATGAACTGACAGCACCAAGGGACATGCAGACACCTGGTCTTAGCCTTCATGACAGCGGGCAAGCCTTGGCCAGGGGCCATTTTCCCCACATCTCCCTGCACTAAACAAGAGGGACCAGTGGGTAACCCCTCAGCTCACAGCAAATGTACTCCTCCTCTCCATGGATTTAACGGATGAGCAAGAAAGGGTTAAAACCTTGAGGTCAAGAAGGCCAGTGGTGCCCTGGGCTGGATTGGAAGGAGCATTGCCCCCAGGCTGAGGAGGATCCTGCCCCTCTGCTCAGCCCTGGTGAGGCACATCAGGAGTGCTGTGTCCAGCTCTGGGCTCCTCGGGACAAGAGAGACTTGGAGCTCCTGGGGCAGGTCCAGTGGAGGGCAACAAAGATGAGTAAGGGATTGGAGCAGCTCTGTTACGAGGAAAGGCTGAGGGAGCTGGGCCTGTTCAGCGTTGAGAAGAAATGTCTGAGAGAGGAACTCATCAACATCTTTCACAATCTGCAGGGAGGATGTCAGTGGATGGAGCCAGGTTCCTCTCAAGGGTGCCAAGCAATAGGAAAAGGGACAACGGGCAGAAACTGATGTACAGAAAGTTCCACCGCAGTGTGAAGAAGAACTGCAGGTGACCACACTCCAGAACAGACTGTGCAGAGAGGTTCTGGAGTCTCCCTCACCGGAGATACTCAGGAACCCTCTGGGCACAATCCTATACCCTGTGCTCTAGGAATGCGCTCTCTGAGCCGGGGGTTGGGCCCGGTGAGGCCCGCGCTG
>VZTB01000052.1:0-21177 GCA_013397245.1 Thryothorus ludovicianus | reverse complement strand
TTTTATGGTTCATGTAGACAAAATGTCAGTTGAAGCTTCAGAGGTAGAATAATTTTCTTAGTGATTCTCTGCATTCTGTGTTTTTAGTGCCTTTCTTTGACTTTTTAAATTCTAATGTGGGAAAGTTATCACAAATGTAAGTACAATTTCTGAAATCACAATTATTGAAGGTTTGTGTGTAATGGGAATACATACTTCTTTTTGTGCAGTGGAAAAAAAGGTAATCTCCTTGAAAAAAAGGAAGATTTATCTCCTTAAATCAGCAGGTGCTTCAGACTAGGAATTTATTAAGCCACAGATGTTTGTTAGTTTAATTGTTAATTATATAATTTTAATGCATTTCCATGCAGTGAAAGCGTCTCTTCGCTGCATTTTTTTTTTCAGTGCTCATTTTGGAGTCTTTGTGTAGTATCGTTTCCTTTCTTCGTTTGCACTGAGATATTTGGAAAAGCCTGCTACTCTTCATCAGTAAAATAAGTGCTTTATTTGATTCAGTATCTTATTGCTTCTCTCCTTTTATGTGATATTGATTCGATTTTAATGAATAAAAGATGCAAGAAAGTTGCAGGAAGTGCAGTCCCTCATTTGCAGATCTAGATCATAAGTGATCTTAAGCGGTTTTACTCATAGAATTCACCATCTTTTCTGGGACAAATTTCAGGTTGTACAAATTAACATTAAGTCTTTAAGTTGTTGTTCTTTAAATGAAAAGAATGGCATAGTGAATTATAATTCAAGAAGCACTGCAGGCTGACATGCCCATTTGAAGCCACTTTTTCAAATGAATTGGCACTCATTTTCAGTGGTTAACTAAATGCTGTAGTTCCTGATGGGTAAATAGGATATAGAATTTCAACAGAAACAGTAACAATGAAAGCTATGATAGAATTGCAGTACTGCTAGATTTCTTAAAAGCTGGTATTGTACAAGTAAATTGCATGTTTCAAATGCTTTATGGGCAATCTCTTAAAATGAATAGAATTAGATATTTAGCAGTGTGATCGGTACTAATACTTTCAAGAGTGATTTGTTTGTTTATGAATTCACACAAAGCTGATAAATGCTGCTTAGGCCTCATCATTAGTTGTCACTTTCATAGCAGTTCACGTTTTCAGAGTGCTGTATAAACACAGCTAATTACAACTTCCAAAGTATAAATTAAATATATGGTGGAGGAGCTGGAATGAATTTTCTTAAATTTGATAGTCTTGTTTGTCAGTGGCTAATACTAATGTTAAAATATATTAGATCAGTTTATTAATACATTACATTTCTTTTCAAAACTGAAGAAAATGTATGTTTTTCTTCTATGCCCATCTGCCAGGGACTTTTTGCTGGAGGTATTCTTAATAGCATAATGATTTTCTGAGGAGTTCCACAAGGCAATTACTTAAGACAAAAAATGCCTTGTTTTTGAAGTATCTGTTATGGCTGTTTACATTGTAATTCAGTTTGGAAGAATTTTTAAAATTGTAATGTATTTATAGTGGTTATCCTAACCAGAGCACACATCATCTCTGTGTTGGCTCTAGTATAACTTTTTAAAGTAGAGCTTGTATGTATCAAATATGCATTCTTGACCATTGTTTTCAAATGTATTCCAAGTTTTGGGTTTTTTTTTAAGCATTAACGGTGAAACAAAACTTCCAAAAAATCAGAAGATTCAGGCCTGGTATATTTTGCTTTAGATACTGTTCACTATAAATTTGGTCAGAAGAGTCACTAAATTGTCCATATACTCAAGTAGCTAAGCTTGTTGAACAAATAAATATGAAGTCATCATGTGTATACCTATGTGATTATTTTTTTTCAATCTCTGAAATCAGATTTCATTTCCTTCACAGCAGCCTACGAAAGCTTACCAGGTTTTCATGTGCTTTCCTTAAGGGTATGGTAGTGAGTTGGTGCACAGTGGGGTATGAGAGCAGCTAGTTTTACCACGTCTTTTAGGTTGCAGATTTGCTTGGTAGAGGACAGGGCAATAAGATTGGCATGAAGAACATTTACGTATAAAAGTAGATCACAGAATACTAATTTTTCTTTATAGATCAGGTGCAAACCCTTTAGTACTTCAAAAATATGTATTCTGAAGTTAAATTTGTGATTTTGTTTTTTGTTGATTTTGTACAAATCCTAAATATATAGTGTATCTCTGGGGTGTTTAGTGAATATTCTAAATGCTATTTAAAATTTAATTGCATTTATAATTAGAATGATCTCTCTGAACATTTTAATATCAATTAAGCTGGATAAAATTAACATTTCCATGTTATAGCTTCTTTTATGTTGTGATGGCTAGTGTATATAAAGGGATTGTGCAGTAGTTTAGGTTTAGTATTGCTTTTTATATTGCTCTTCCTGTCCAGGTTGATGTGTTTCTGAAACTACAAATGTGAGTTGGGTGAAATTTGCATAGAGCTGTTTTGAGAGAGCATATTAAAAATGGTCTAGTTAATTGTCAGATTTGAGAATCAGTTTAGAAAGGAACATTTTTAGGATGCTGTTGTTAGCAACTTAAAGATAATCCCAACATATGCAAACATTGTTGAGGAAAGGATTAGAAGGCAAAATTACCTGAAGTTTATATGATAAAATTAAACTAAGTAGAAAGCACTTCACGTAGCTTGTTAGACTGTTACTGTAAAACAGAGAGCCAGAATGAAGTTTTGGCAAGTGTGAAGTAGTGACACACTTTTGTGCCTCTTTTGTTTTTTTTTCTAAGTACCCTACATCCGGAAAGTATTCACTTTTCCAGTTTATTAAAATAAATCACAGTAAAATGTTATTTTCTGCTGAAGCATTCTCAGTAACTCAAGCACTATACATAAAGAAAGTTATTTAATGACAAAAACAGTAGTTCAAGAGCCATTAATGCTGTCAAGACAGTTGAGAGGATGAAGGGGACAATTCTACAAAAGAGAAGACTGAAGGAGTTAATAAATCTTGTACCATACCAAACATGTGTGAAGTGACCAGTTACCTCTAATTTTGTAGCTCATAAAAATATTTTTTGCTGAATTTTGGAATAAATTCATGAATCTAGAACAGTTATGATGATGGGAAATATTAAGTTGCCAGATTTATTTTTACTAAATTGATGGAGTGACTACAGGATCAACCAGTATTTTTCTGATTCATCATGCAGACTAGTGAAGTGATGGATTTTACAGTCTTCTATGGAATTTTTGTCAAGTCGTGGTGCCTTTCAGTCTTTCTGGCCGTGTAGCTTCTCTCCCATTCTTGGCCACTGCTCTTAGACACTCCCAACAGCAGGAGTCAAAAGATTCCTATGAACTAATAAAATAAGCCTGGGAGCATTTCTAGGAATTGGTGCTTTATGATTTATACATTTAGAGAGGTCCCTGGCATGCTTTGGGTCCGTATTATGTGACAATTCATGGGCATTATCAGAATGCTTCAGGCACTGTAGTGGTTAGGAGGTTATGAAAATTTCCTGATAGAGATGTAAGCTGTTCTCCGCCAGCTGGCTTGAAATGAATGGGAATGTTTCTGGGCATAGTTTCATTTCTTAATAGAGATGTAACCAGAGGTCCTTTAGCTTCTCAACCTACACTGGCCTTGAATTATTTTCCATAGCATACTCCTGTATATTTTGGAAATAAATGTCAGGGGCCAAAATTAACTTCTCTGTAACCTTAAAAGAGGAGATGGAGTTATCATTCATGTTCCCTGTAAAATTTCCTACGGGGAATGACATCAGATGAGTTGTTTGGTGGAAATTTGATCCTATTTTCATCCCTGTTACGGTCAATTCCATTTTACATGTTCATTTTCTGTGAGAATGTCCTTCAGCAGGAGGTGGATGCTTTAGTTTGTCATGGCTAGATTTGAATAATTTGCTAGGGGGGATCAGAACTTCATGGGTTTTGTTTCAATATGATGACAGAATTTGATCCTAGAATGAATGAGTTACAAATCTTTATTTAAAAGTTCTAGTAACAACATTAAGTGTAGTCATGATGCTTCGTGGATCAGTTCAACACCTGTCTGCCTGTGAAATGTGTTTTTCAGCACATTTCAAGGCCTTCTTAAGCGAAGTGTGTTATTTTTTGCCAAGGTCAAGACTATTTCTGCTACAAGGTTTCTCCATAGTATTAAATTTTCACAAATGGTTGCCTCTACTCAGTGTTATGTCTTTATAGACAGTAGCTAGCAACACTTAGTTGGTTACTTAGCTCTTACAGGGCAGCTACAATATCCAGTGGCTAAAATATCAGTTAGCGTCTTGAATCTTTTGGATTTTCTGTATTTGAGAGGAAACTTACAAAAGACTTTAATCAACTTCTAGAAACTTTCTTTGATAGTTTCTCTCTGCTGAGTGTTTCTACTGCAGACCAAAATGCCTTTTGAAAATACTCATTTGGTATCTGCCAATTGGTACATTGGTGATAATACAGCATCCTCTCCATTCTACTCCAGGATAATATACGTGGGGTTTATGTTTCTGTACACTTTCTCTATCCTGTACATATTTAGTGGCTTTACTGCTTTCTGAAACACTCCAGGAATTTGACAATCTAGGCAACCAGAGTAACGGAGGAATCATCTTGAGTTTATATATTAAAAAGTGTTACATGCAGTAGTGTCAAAGAACACTGAGCTTCTCTTTATATTAGCAAATTGCTTGGTGGAAGAGATCTTTCCAGAAAGTAATTGGTATGATTTGATTCACTAAGCTTTAAATTAATCTCTTTGTGGTGTCCCCATCCAAGGTTGGGACCCGTACAAATGAGGTTAGTTTATGGATCGTGTGAGACAATATCCTCAGGGCTATCTTCCAGAATGCAACGTTTCATGAAGTCAACTTGATGTCATCAGTTCTCCTGCTCCAGAATTCTGTTGGTTGTATTTCTCTCTGTGTCATCTGGAGCTTTGATCTGTGCTTTAGGTCGGAGTCAGTTTCTCACAAAAAGAATCGATATAGTAAAGGCACGATGCAGCAATAGCAATCTTGTTGGACAAGGCAGTTATTTCAAGATCACATAAAATGCACCTGACAACTGCATTTATTTCCAGATATTCTTCATTCTGTTTAGTATAGATTGCACTTGCTTTCTTGCATGGATGCTGAAGTGGCTTCTGGGATAAGCACACTTACAATGGTCTAAAATAAGAAATATCCTAGCTACTAATAGGAGAAATTATGCAAGATCTCCATGTTCATCTGTGCAGTAGAACAGACACCTTTTCAAACTACTGTGTACTAAAGCAGATAGTTCAAGATGTCAGGATCTGAAATCAACTCAGGTTTCACCTTTGATCTTCTGCCTTTACAAATGGAGAATTCCTTAGCAAGATGGCAGTCTTAACCAGTTTGCAGTTTATATTGGTTTACTTGAGGTATAGTGTTCAAGATGAGGACGTTCTCAGCACAGACATACATCATTCAGTTATGTGTGTTTCGAGTACAGCTTTGGCATTCTTGTGGTACCAGTACGGGCCTCAAAATTGGCTTGGGGGATGTTCTGGCATGTTGAAAGTGTGCATATGTGACTCAGTTACCTTTTAACTTTCATCATTCATGCTGATAGCTAAATTACTTGGGTATAAATTTTGTAGTCAGAATTAAGAAAAATTTCTGCTTCTGTCATTTCTTTCTTTGAGTGAGTGAAACTACTATAGTTTTGACCTCTGGCAGGATCCTTTGACATTCTTCTGTGGTGTATAATAGAAATTCTGGCCATGTGAGAAGCTAACAAAAGTCTGCCTAGCATTGCCTCTTTGTATTTTGAAATTTAAGCATAAAGTATATTTGTTCAGGGTGATCTTCAAAACCAATTCTACTTGATTGTGGTAAAGTTTTATATGAAGGTGTCCTGTGGTGATGCTAAATTGTATCCAGAACGGAAGGAATTTGAAAATCTCATGCTATTTATTGGACTAACAGTGCCCTGTGTGTACATATGTTTTCAGATGAGAAGTCAAAGATCAAATGCACATAGCAGGAGATTGTTTGGTTTTTCCCAAACAACTACAAATACAATTGTTAGTGGAGGATTGTGTTGTTGCTATTGCTGTTGTTTCCCCACATAATAAAGACAAAGGGAGGTACTCAAATTAGCACCATTTTGGGAGTCATGTAAGATCCTTTTGTTGATACTGTACCAGTCATTCACTGATTTACAGCAGGAGCTGAGGGGGCCTTGGCCCGTTTGCCGGTGCGGTTCAGTGCAGTGTGTGTGTTGCTGGTCATGCACAGCCTTCCTGTCCAGATCATAATTCCACCTGGAGCTTGCTGGATAGGCACTGCAAAGATGGAAGAGAAATGTCTTGCAGTTGGTAATATATTCAGTACTATCCTTATTTCTGCATGAAGACTTCATATTTAGGCTTTTTTTTTTTTTTTTCTTCCATGTTTGAGGGAGAAACTTTATTTTACTGAATCAGGAGCAGTAAGATTAGTGGAAGTGTGTTCTGTGTGGGGGTTTTTTGGGAGTCTAATCTTTCAAAAGACACTTAGACATTAGTATCTTTAAAGAATCAGTTATTTTACAGAAATATTTCATTAAACATTATATCTAGACAGTTGAAGAGGTCTATTTCACAAAATTCTGTGGATAGCATTGAAGATTGCTTTGTAACATATTTCATGAAAAAAGCATACTTTCTTATCATTGGTATGCTGAAAAGTGTACTTGAATTACAGATTTTTTTTCTCTGCTCAAATATTGGACTGGGTTTTTTAAGAAAAAAAAATTAAAAGCTGGATAGTATTAAATCTTCCTAATAAGCAAGTCTCTCTTCCACTTAATTTGTGCTTTTGTTGTTGCTAACAAATAATTTGCTGTATGGGTTTTTCTGTACACCATTGATAGAATATACTAGCTTGTCATCCTAGTGTGCTGGAAATGCTACACTCAAATCAAGTGTTCCTTTCTGGTTTTGTATATCCTCACCTGCTCCTCACTGTAAATCATTGAGATGTCAAGAGCAGTGATTAATTAAGCTGCACGTGCAAGTGCTTTTTTTCACCTGTCAAGTAGGAAGAAAACTTACTATAGTGAATTGTGCGATGCTGTTTAATTAATTTCTTTTTATTCCAAGCTCTGAGGTTTGCAGAAATATTTTACAGTCTAATTTTCATTAACATTTCTGTATTAATAATATGGTGTGTTTGTGAGCTATGACTATGCCAGATTATACTGTTGGAAGGGTAGGTGGTATTTAAGGCTCTGGGAAGATAAAGAATCATGGTCTCGAGTCTGCATGTATTTTTATCTCATGCTTGTCAAATGGCTTTAAACTGTCCTCTTGTTTGAATAAACCAATTAATAATACCTATCAATTTCTTATTTATATTTATGTATTGTAATACAGATGTAATTTTATTGGAATTTGAAAAGCTTGGATGTTTTTCACAGTCTTTGGGGCAAACAATGAAATTAAATTGTATAGTGATCTTAATCTATTATTAAAAGGTCCTGGAAAGGAAGATTACAAGGTAGATTCAGGTTTTGAATCAGTTTTGCCATTGGTTTAGCAGCGGGTGGGCAGGCAGATGCCTGCTCAGAGTAGAACCTATTGCCATTTTTCACCATTGATAGAGTAGCCTTTCAGAGTCAATGAGCTCTGTCAATGTGAGCTTGTCAAGGCTACAACTTCATAGACCTGAGAGGCGGTTTGAGAGGTCAGCCCTTTTCAGGTTTGCTGTGATGCAAATGAACTTTAATGCTTAAACAACTATTGGAATTTTTATGTCTGCTCCTTGTTCTTTTTTCTTCACAAAGTCATTGACGAGACATTCAGTGCTTTTTAAATTGGAAGTTGCATTGTGCTAAAGACCTAGTACAGATTTACGGAGGGCTGAAAGCAGTTAGATCATGTTCTTTTCATGGTGCGATTAGAATCAAATCGATTTCCCTACAGCCTTCAGCATTCAGATGGCAATTTTAACAAAGCTTGGGGGCTAGACAAGGGACAAAACGACTGAACTGAATGTTAATTACACTCTGCAGCCTTATTTTCTTTTGATTTGGAGCTGACTGGCAACTAAATTAACAAAAGTGTGACCATAACTGCTGCCCTATTTTCATTTAAAAGGAGAGCAGACTCTAAAAGGCTATCTTTACAAAGAAACAAGTGAGGTCTACTGATTATTGTTAAAGGGCACTGTCTTTAAAAACATAATAATAAGAATAACCCCAAAAATACTCAATTTCCAATTGATGTGATAAATTAGTCACTGGTATGTCCACCTTTTGATAATTCTTTGGCTTGTGATTTTAAAATAAAACATAATAAAAAATTTCCTGTAATGAATGCTGATAGATAGCAATGATCTAATTTTTAATCATGTGACCATGGTACATGCTTAGCTGTGTTTCCCCACAACTGCTTCACTATTAAACTAGAGGATGCTTGAAAACCAAGATGTTAATATTTGGGGAAAATAAATAACTAATTTTTATTTTACTCAGACATTTTTGCTTCTCATGACAGCATTTAGTTTGGTTTGTTAAGGTTCTTTTACAGTATTAGTATTTTGTAGTAATAACAGCAAGATGCTTTCTCATCCTTTCCCCTCACCCCTCTCTGCCTTGTAAGGAAGCTGCAGCTGCACTAAGTTGTATTTGATCCTTGTCGTTGCTCTGTCCTTTTGCACCTGCAGCTCTGTTGGTCTCATCTTAACACCTGGCACCATGAATTACCCTCTTTTTATTCACTGTCTGTACCAAATCCCATTTAGAGCTAAGCAATATATATTCTGGCAGTCAAATGACCATAAATGTCAGTATGTATTTCTCAAATGTAAATATAACTGAATAATTATATTCAAAATGCTGTGAAACTTTGCAGCACAGAATGTCCTTTAATTCTAGCATGCATAATCTTGAAAAGCTGTGCAGAACAGCTTTCAGGATTCTCCATCTGAAATGTCAAGTGTGGATGACACAGGCAGTAAACGTTTCCTTTAGAATCCTAAGTATTGAGTTTGCTCTCTATACAGATCACAAACTTAGTAATGCTTATTTGTGGAATTTACTGTAACTTTCTGCATTTACTTTTTCACTCACTAAAATCTGTATATAAATTTACTCGTTTATTTAGAGTATTCTGTATTTACACTTGACCTACAGCATTGCAAAATAGTTTGCAACATTTGTGAGTTTACATGCTGACCTTAGAAGCAGTACATTCAGACCCTGATCCTGGGGGAGCAGTGTTCCTGCTCTTTACACTTAGATCACTTTGAAATTTCTGTGATTTTAAAGTTAAAACTGCCATAAGAATCAGACAGCACACATATCAACAGTTTTTGTTCCAAAGTAGTTGAAGGTACTTACTTGGCTATCACAAAGAATTGTTTCTGGATCGTACTTAATACCAGACAAGTTTTGATAGTACTACAGACCACCTTGTACTTAGTCACTGTCCTGTACCTCTCTCCTTTTCACACAAAAGCAGCTGCAAAACAAAGTTTTTCTAAAACCAGTCAAGAGTAAAATTCTTTCTCATTTGTCTTCCAGACACGAAGATCGATTGAGAAGTTATTAGAATGGGAAAACAATAGGTTATACCACAAGGTGAGTGCCGCAGGGAGCAGCTTCGTACTGTTGGAGTTTGAATTGCACAGTATGGAAACAGATGCTTTTGTTGAACGAAAAATATGAAAGGTGAACAAATGGGCTAGTCTGTGTGCTGCAATAAAATACAGCTCATTTTTCTTCTTTTTCTTTCCTCCTTGTCTAGCTGTGCTTGCATTGGAGACTAAGCAAAAGGAAATGTGAAACGAATAACATGATGGAATATGTAAGTTAAAGGGCTGTTTTGTGAGTTTCTCTATTAAATGATCATTTATTTTGCTTCTGATCTTATTCTTTTCATGATTATTAATCAGTAAAGGTGTCAAGAGCTTAATCGCCTGAGTGCAAGGATTTTCTACGGTTCACAGATGCATGGTTTCATGTGCAGGACTGATTTATAAAGTTATGAATGACTTGAAAACAAGGCTTCACTGTGTTCTGAAAAATAATAAATTAATTGCCAAGATAAAATAGCTTGAACATGTGCTGATGGAGTGTGAAATTTTAGATGCTGTATAAAGAATAACCACAACTTTGGTTACGCAGCAAGTCAGATATGGCTATTTTATATAATGCTAATCAAGTCCAAAAGTATGGAAGAAGACCTTTCAACTAAGCTGTTGGAGCTTAAGAAACCTTTAGCCTTTTTAGATTTTAACTGCCCCTTACCTCAACTATCTTGAAAGTATCTTTATCTCCAATCAGTGTCACTAAAATAGTCTCAAGTCAGTCTCTGGAGTTTTAATCTACTTCAGTCTTTGGCTGAGACTCCATAAACCCTTCTTGGAAACATACAGCGAGAAGTTATGTGTTGTTTAAATTTGATAATGTCCTGTGTAGGATTTCAGTTTGTTTAGCTTGCAACTTGTTCTTTTTGGTGCTGTTCTTATTTCCATTTTCAATGTATCTTGAAAGTACACAGGATGGGATGAAATTAAGCTGCTAAAATGTAAGGAACATTAGAATTTCAATAATTCCTTTTAATAATTCCTTTTAATGCTTTAGTAAGTAGGCTGTAGGAAGGTTAGCTTTTTAAAAATAAAGATTAGAAATAAAGATTAGTTTTGGAGAAATATCTACTGCGTTAGTTCTAACTTATCTGTGATCTTCCATTATGCACTTTTTCTGTTCTTTGAAATAACAAAGCAGTAATGCATATAAAAATTTAAAATGTGATTCAGCAGTTCAAAATTATACTAAAAGGATCTTTTAGTCTTCTAGTTTTCTCTGGCCCTCCACTAGATCTTATCTCTTGCCTGAAATAAAAGGTCTTCAAAAAGCATTTTTTATGGAATGGCTCTATTCAGTTCACTGAATAAGTACTTTTTGTAAAATTTATTAAACCAAATTTTTTAGGTTAGATATATGGTTGTGACTGAAAATGGCATAAATCAAATTTCAGAAAGTAGACTTAAGCTTTGCCTAAATGAAGCATTTGTATTTTGCTGAAAACTTTATTTTCCTACAGGAAACATTATCAAATCCAATGTTCTGCAGATTCAATTGGAAAAATTATAATGTGAGTTTGTAAATACTATGGCCCAGCAACATTTACAGATGAATATTCATTCTATTAAATATAATTTCAAATCAGTTGATCTGCTTACTATAATAATATATGCATGGGCATATAGTTTTTCAGGATAACTACTTGTGAAATGTCTGGTATTATCTTTGGGTATACTTAATGAGAAAATTTTTACAAAACCTCACTGTGACATTTTTTCACTTTCAGTGAACTGATTTGCTAGTGTCTTTAAAAACTGCCAATAATATGATTGTGGTTTAGTTTTAAATAATAAATGCCTATCCTCAACTTTTCACAAAACAAATGGTTTAAATTAGATTCTTGTACCCAAAACTTGGTGCTTCCCCAAATTAAGGTTTGAAATCCACTGTAGTAGTTGTTAAACTAAATAATTAATTAAATTAAGAAAGACAAGGTGATCTTATACCTTTGGCATAAACACAGTGCTTCAGCTTTACTTCTTGCTCTCTTTTTGAAAACTTGCTTGAATATCAAAAGCCCTGGTATCTCTACAGAATCCAGTGGTTGACTCAGTTCAATGATCAGTGGATTTTGAGCAGTTTGCATCACTTCTGAAAATAAATCACTTTAAACTTGTATACCTGATTTCAGTATTTGTTACTCCAGAAGTACTTGCCTTAGAAATAAAATAGGAAACTTATTTTCTAAGGTTTGGTATGCTTGCAGAGATAGAAGTCTTTATTCTCTAAGCAGCTAAGTTGTATTCTCCTTTACAATCAGAAACATTGAGAAATAATTTTTAACTTCTTAAAAAGGTGAGTTTCCCTTACAAGTGAATGAAATCCTTATTTACGTTACCAGACGCATGAATTTGTTTATAAAGCAGGTCATGCTGTTATGTTATGATGATTGCCTCCGAAGAAAGAACAAGTCAACATTTTCTTTAAGCTTCCTATTTAAATTGGATAAATACTTGATTTGTGTTCTGGACTGGACCTTATAATGTACTTAGCTCAGAAAAACCTAGTTTAAATTTGAATTGAAACCATAAGAATAATCACGCAGAACCATTAGTCTAATTCTTGTTAACTGCTTGAACATTTGTGGACATGGGAGCTTTGCAAAAGTTGATACACTTTTTTATACAGGTATTGAACTATAAGCATGATTTAGAATCCTGTATTAAGTGGCAACAATTTTGAAGTAAGTGAAATTGCAATTGAGAATTAACTTTTCATGCATTGTGCATTCAGGAGGTTTGTTTGTTTATTTTTTTAATGAATGCATTTATCTCTTTCATAATTTTTTTCCCAATAAATAAATTACTGCATAATAGCTTTTTAACATAATTAGCTTACTTCAGTTTGCTTATGTGTTTCATATCAGTAGGCAAACTTTTCCAGTTGAATTTGATTCTTTCAGCATTGATTTTCAACCCAAAATCAATTATCATACATGACTTTTCTAATGGTCTCCTACCTGACACAAATGCCATGATTTTTGCTTTTCATCACAACTTGATATACTAAAAAAAAAAAACCAAACCCAAAACCATGTGAATTATCATTGTGATAGATAATAGAATTGCTACTATCTTTAATACATATTTGTTTTCTTTTTATACAGGTCATCCTTATAGAATTTTTACCAAAGACACCGATTTTTCGACCAGATTAGCATTCGATTTATTTATAGAGACTTTCTCAAGTATGTTGTCTTTCCAATGGTGCCTTGCTTGGTGCTCTCCTGGTAGTGACATAATATTGGTTCTACAGAATCTTGTGGTGGTTTCATTTGTTTTTTGTTTGTTTGTTTTATTTTTCGTGCATGTTTGTTTTGGTTTTTTTTGGTTGATTAGTTGTTTTTTGTGGTTTTTTTTAATAAGAGTATGTTCTAAGTGCATTTGGTCAAACTTTGCAAAGTAATTTCACACAAATGTTAATTACTACTTAAGTTATTTTTACTTTTGCTACTTCTGTTTATTAATGTATCTTGATTTTCAAGAGTCTTTTATATGTGTGCGCGCGTGTGTACATATATATATTACTATAAATACACAGCTGAAAATGATATACAAGTGAACAGGTATTTTTTTATCTCAGTATGATACAACTGATTGACTGTACATTGTGTAAATCCCTTTAGTCATTAATTTACATGCCGAAGTTCCTTCTAAGATATTCAGAAACTTCTGTCAGTGACTAGTCAATTGTAAATACTTTTATTTCTTTTTGGGATATTGACTAGCCTCTTTCAGCAAAAGAAGGAGACAGAGTTCTTTATGAAACTGTGATTTTTGGAACCCAGATGTTGTTAGTAAAAATCTCTATGCTTTTCATGAAGAAGTCCCATCAATTGGTTCTGAAAAAGTTTGGCTTTAAAAAACAAAACAAAAAATATGGCAGCCATGTGAAATTATTTTACTCAGACTAGAAGAATCACTGAGAGCATTACATGCATCTGGTTAGTAGAACTCAAGATCACAAAAGTATATTATTATTGCATTTTATAACGTAGCTGTTTTAATTCAGTCAATTGCCATGTGCCAGCTTTATTCATACTGTTTACCAGGTCCTGTACACAGGGGTGCAGAAGGACTTGTTTTACTAAAACTTAATTGCACAAGAAGACCTTTCATGGGTATTTCTGTTTGTTTATTTTAAAGCCACATAAGCAGAAAAAAGTTATTGAAGAACTCTTGAACAGTACAGTTTCAGATGCAAATGCCATGTATTAAAAGTAATCAAAGCAGGGTGCACTGGGCAACAGTGTAAGTTTAAATATGTTAGGCAGTTATTTATTGCACTCTTTCTTTTGCTCATTTTGGTTTACAAAGGTTATTTTCTGCACAAATATAAGACTTTTTTTAACTGGATGTATAATGTATGCTTGGGTCAGGCAAGTTATATTTAATTTCTTCTGATTATACCTTAGTTGTACATATCTTCACACATACTTTTGGGGTTTTTTTAATTGCAACTCTCATATTATAAAATTTGCTTTCAGTATCTAAAATTACTGTACACAAAATTGATGTAAGTTTAGAACATGCTCCTTGTACAGTTGTGTTAGCAAGCAATAATGTGAATATATGAAAAAACCAGATATACTCTGCTTAATATTTGTATGAATGAGAAGTTGATACCACTACAAGAATAGTCTTCTTTTTAATCTTTTAAATACAAGTTTTATTTCAAGGTAATGTATTACAAGTACCTTGATGCTGTGAGCTATTTTTCTATGTCTTCAAAATATTTATTCTCTGTAGAATATTCCTAGTGAGTGTTATATTCCTAAATTGTTCATAGTGGGAGTGGTCTAGAAAGTTTTAAGTTTTCTTAAATCTAAGCCTTCTGTGTCTGTTCCCAAAATTCATCCTTTGCTCAGCTTTCGTCTGTGGATTCCTACTGTTTACTTTGAAAATAGCTCAGCTATGCTTTTCATACAAGCCTACAAGGGTGTTTCTTTGACTTGACAGAATATGACTTTTTAATTAACAAATTCCAGTTTTGTGCTGGCCTCAGTGTTCTGAGTGCCGCTCATGGTTTCTCTACAAAGTAACTGGTTATAATTTTCTAAAACTCCATTTCAACTTCTTCTTCAGTACAAATCTGGGTCTGCTGCACTCCTCTCACCCAGAAATATTAATTACAGCCTCAGACTAGTTTCAGCCTGCAAGAGGACAGAAACCTAACATTGATGGCAGCAGAGGCTGGGGAGGTTGGAGGTGCAAAGGAGAGGTTGGAATTGAACAGAAGTGATGACCGGTGATAAATACTTATGACCAAAAATATATATTGATTTATTTAAGTGTCAGTTTTCAATAAAATGAATATTGGATCATATGAGGCCTAGATTCTATAAAAATTTTCATTTGATTATAATAAAGATAATTTGTGTCATGGATGCAGTTTTCCACTAAATCTATCTCTTCACTCTGGTTGAGGATATGGCTTGTGAGATGTTCATAGCAGCTATTTGCCTTAGTTTACTACTCACATTTCCATAGTATGTTCTGTCCATGTGCACAGCTACCTTGCCAGCAGCACCCAAACCCAGCCAGAGTAAAGCTGCTTTGGGTGTGATGTATGCTGAGACTGGAGCAGTGAATACAGTGTGACTTACAGGTTTACAGAGTATCCCATTAGTAAAGCTGCCATATTAACAGTAGTGATGCTTAAGATCTTGTCTACTTCTAGGTGTATCAGTAGTCATAGGCTTGGTTAGCAGGCATTTCTGTATTTTAGCTGTGACTTTCTCTTTAAGAAATAATATGGAGATCCAAAGTAGAGCTCTGAGCAACTAAAAAGTTAAATCCCTTTGTAAGGAGGCCAGACTTACTCCCTCAAAAAGTATTTTGGATATTTTTTTAAAACAATGTCTCTGACTTAGAATATAATCAGGAAACTTGAGAAAATACTTATATAGAGAGATGAGTTTTATCTCAGAAGTGGTACTCTCCTGTAGAAGTAGTACACTCACCTAGTAAGAATGTTACAAAACATTTTCATACAATCCCTTTCAATTCATTAATTACAGTGATGGAAATTGAAGATGGCAGGAGCTATAATCAACTGTTCAATGCCTGTGGCAGTTGTCAGGATTTTCTTTTGATGTTGTGTCTGAAATACTAAATCTATTCATTTTGATTGTTATGAGAAGACCTATATTACCTTTTTTGTCACTTGGCAAAGAATGAAATTGCAGTTTGAGCAGTCCAGAAGCTATAGTAAGACTTCCAGGACACAGCTTCTTTGCTAAAATAACTATTTCATTATACTAACTTATTTAGCTTCTTGCAACTCAGCAATTCCTACAAATAATCTTACCTATTTCAAATTTCTTTGGACAGTTAAATTAGGTATCAAGTTGATATTAATCATTTAGCAAATGATGCTAATCTATGCCTGTTTCATCTTTAGCCTGCTAAACTAATCATGAAGGTATCCATGAATCCCTGTGAGAGCTAATTATTAGTTTTAGATATAGTCAGCTTTAACCGGTGAAAAAAGATTTCTTCCTTATTGTAATATAATAGAAACAAATTCTTTTAAATTTTTTAGTCATAGGAAATAAGTTCTGAGGGAGGAGGACTTTCTCTCTGACTCTAAAAATTCTGAAGAGCTCATCTGTTGTTAAATAGCTGCGACTTGAAGTTTATACTGGGATTGACAAATTTCATCAGAAATGAAAATGTTTATGGAGATACAGGAAGTCAGTAAATTTTTTGTAATAGGTCAGTAAGAGTAATTTTAATAAACTATTTATGCAAATCCAAAATTTCCCATGATACTTAAACCCAACTAGAATAGTTTGTAAAATCTTTTTACAGTACTTGGATGTAAATTATAATATCTAAATCAATTTATTAAACATGTTTTTGTAATTCTCAAGACCATGATGTTTAAATGTAATATGCTGTCTCTCAGATACAGACTTACTTAAAGTCAGGTTTTGTTTTTTTTTCTAAAGTCATTATTTAGCCCCAAAGATTGTAGGAAGAGCTTTAAAATGCAGTCTGCAACTGCTTAGATGCCAGAAGCCGAGGAAAAAGAATTTGTCTTTATTCCCTTCCCTCCACCCCCCACCCCAAAGTCTTAATTTTTAATTGGTCCCCTTGTTTTGGAGCACTAGTTTATGGATTTTGAGCAGCTGGCAATAATGAAAGTTGTCTACCAAAAACCCCATTTGAATTCTCAACAGTTTAAAGAGATCACTTTATTTAAGAGGTGAAAGACTTGTTAAGCGAAGAAAATCCATGGTTCTTTTAAGTTCTTCCAGCACTGTTATTGAGTAATTAAAAGAAAGATCATGATGATCCTACATTAGGTGAAAGTCCAGATGATTTTATGTAAAGGAAACACTCAATTAGAGAGGTCTCAGAGCCTCAAATGTCTTGGATTCATAGTAGTGACTTATTAAGGGTAAGTGGCGCTGGCTAGTTTTGTATCTGTTACTAAAATCATTTATGCTGCTCTTTAGCAACCTTGCTTATGAAAAGAAAGCATTTCAGAAGTCTGCATTCATCACTGCTAATTTGCTATAATTTCTGTGCTCCCTATAGCCATGTTGCATTTCCATAACAAACAGCTAAGTGTATGGTCATTATAATGCCTTTAATAGCCATATTGTAGGTAGAAATATTAACTTCTCAGGGACTAATAGGAAATATGAACATGGAATTAATGAGCTGAATGCCTATCTGCATGAAGGCTTACTTTGCAAATGTCACCCTAGAAACTTGATTGTAATATGCATGACCATTATGAATGTTATCAATATAAAGTTACGAGAGCTTCTTTTACCCTGTATTACTAGGCTGCTGAAATGTCAAAATATATTGGGTAAGGATAAATGAAGGGGGCTTTTTTCTTATTTGGATGGAGTGATTATTTCTAATGGTGCTACCTTCTTAATTCCTGTGTTTATTCTTTGTAAAGTTCTCTCTGTCAGCTGGGTGAATCAGGGGATACTGGTGTACTAAGAAAACAGTGTCATTGTGCTTAAGGAAGTAGAATAATTTCAAGGGGAGAAGTACTCTAGAAGTGAAAAAATTTTGCTGCTGAAAACATGCATTTATTCTTCATTAGATATCCATTTGTATTGTTTTGTTAGTACTTTGCAGTTCATGAATTTTTGAACGCTCATCTTTTTGGGCATTGGTATTTCAGTCAGTGTAGGTTGAACTGGAAACCATGTTTGAAAAATTAAAACCCCCTGATTCCTCACATGAAACTTCATATGTTGACACTTGTGCTGATCTATGTATGTATCCCTACCACATAATACCTGGTATAAAAATATCTTTTATAAAACTACATTTTACTGCTTTCGTAGAAGTTGTCCTTTAAAAAAAGTCTTTTGGTTTGCTTAGCTCATTAATAATTCGTTAATATTTATTTTCTTGAAAAAGGATTCATAAATGCTTGGTTCATCAAATTTCAACAGACCAGTAGCAACAATTTAGTGAGCTAAAAGTTGAAACATAGGAATTAGCAGGAGCAACACTCAAAAGACTGGATTTGGGGATTAGGTTTAGAGAATTCTGAATGACAGAAAATAGTTTTAAACTGAATGAAATTGTATTGAATGATGCAAGTTAAGCAAAAGCTAGCAGTCCATTTCAGTAATTATGTAATTGTGTGTTAACTTTTGTTCACTTTTTTTATTTTGGTGTACTACTAATTAATCTTGGTTATGCTCTAGTTGATAGACAATTCTGCTGTCATGCAGAATAATAATGCAGAAGGTAAGGTTCCTTCTAAACTCAGCATCTCTTCATTTAAAATAGCCAGACCAAAATGGAATTGCTGATGAGAGCTGCGCTGAGTGCAGAACAGTCCTTTCCTAAGCTGGAGCCTGTAATGCATGGCTAATTGTTTCCAAAGAAAATTCTTGACCTGTCCAGACAGCTGCTGTCATGTGACAGTATATCTAAGGCCCGCAAGTAGGATCCAGTTAGTACAATTTAAGTTCAGGTAAGTAAAACTTTTGTAGTTAATTGTAGTTTTTATGGAGAAGGGAACCATTGACAAATGCTCACTTTTAGAGAACAAATACATTTTTATAATATTTATTGGAACATGCTTTTTTGTTGTTTGCTCCTCATTTATAGCTTAATAATTGAAAGTTACTTTGCCTGGTATTGAAAACTAGACTTAGTAGTCAGCTGAAGACTTTTTTTTTGTTACAATATTTTAGGTTTATGAATACATTTTTTAAGTCATGTTTAGAAATGTTTCAAAAAGTCATATCCTGATGCAATGTAACTGATATTTTTAGTAGTTGTATGTTTAAACTGGTTTCATTGTGCTGATATAAGTATCTTAACTCATCTACTCCAAGTGTTTATCTCTGATCCTTTTATGCTAGCAATAGGCTTTCTAACTTGTTGGGATATGCAGTGTACCTACTGGTTAATATTGTCAATGAACAGTTTGATTCATGAGGTAACAGGGAATGTGAAGTAGTTCGTGATATGAAAAGTGTAACCCGGATTCTTGTTTTCATAAAGGATGGAGTATGGCAATCAGAATATGAACTCATTCCAAACATAAATTTGAAAGAGAATAGTAAACTACAAAACAGTGCCTAAATGTTGTGTGCTAAATTAGACCTGTGTAACTCATGTTGCTTTAAAAGAATTCGCAGAGAATTGTGTGAAACTGTGTGTGCTTAGGAAAGACCTGTTAAAAGTATGAAGCAGTGATGGTAAATAAGTCACTGAAAAGATGTTGCCATCAAGAGGAAAAACTTAAAATCCAGTATTTTGGAGTATGTTAAAAATCTATTTCAAGCAGAAAACATGTAAGCAATAATTTAACCTAAAACTGGAAATTGAAGAAGCTGCTACCTATAGGGAGACTTGTTAATTTTGCCTGTTGGGCATTTCTCCTCTCACAAAGAGTTTAGAAAGATAGCATTGCTGTGATTTCCACTATTGTAACATTCCTCTTCAAGTATCAAAGTCCGGGTGAGAGACTCAAAGCTTAGAAGCCAGTACTGTGTTTACGGGGTGCACAGCTTTGGGAGGAGAAGATAGGAATAAAAGGACTTTTTAAAAGCTGCACAATTGTATATATGCATATTTAAGAATATTTAACCGTGTCTGCTAATTTACTGAGGCTAATCTATTGTTTAATTATAGAATATTATTTAATACATCATTATTTTTTCCTGACCTGACCCAGAATTGGAATGGACTCCAATATAACTTTTTTTAAAGCATTTCTTAAGTTGTATGTATTATAAACTAATAAAATAATTGTTAACCTGTCTTCTAAGCTTTACTGTTTTTCATGTGTGTTGGGGGAGGGGTGGTAGGGAGAGGAAGAAAAGGAAAAACTTGAGAAACTGCTGTATTGTGCAATGGTCTCATCTTACTTCCAGTTGATACTTTTAGTCTAAATAGCAGGGAGGGGGGGTGAGAGGGGAGAGAAAATTATTTTGGGTAATTTAGGTGACTCTGGGACTGGAGTTACCAAATTACAGGCATTGTCTGTGTCAAGTGTTTCAAACTGGTTTTTCATGAAGTCTACATTTGGAGTTTAAGCTTTTCAAGCCCTAATGACAGTAGAATTTATTAAATGTACTATCATTATTGTCGAATGGTGATTTTGAAGCTCTGTCTGTGCTTTTATGTTTTATTCACATGTGCTCTCAAAGAAGATAAGGTTTTCATCTAGTTGAGGCAGACGCTGCCTACTCAGAAGTGAATTGTATGGATGGGAATGATTCCTGTGTTTTTCAGATCATCCAGTATGAAATACTGGTTAACCTGAATCTTACGAACAGAAACTAAGTGTGCGCTCTCCGCCGTGCTGAGGATGGCCTTGGTTCTCATCAGCCGGCAGCTTTTCCTTGCATGAAACACTTTAAGCTCTCTGGTTACTCTAGTATGGAAGCCTTGACAGCCTCTTTCTAATGTGCGTGTGTATGATGTTCCCAACATGTATGAGAGGGTGTGTTAGACATGGTCATGTCCCAACGTGCGGGTGGGGAGGGGCGCTCCTGCCCGGCGCTGTGAAGCATTCCGGGCGTTGTAATGTGGGCTTGCAAAGCGGTAGATACAATGTTGCTGAGCAGAAAAGCGCACGATAGATTTAATGTAGCCAATTGTGTACTTTTGAAAAAAAGAGTAACTGTTCAGTGTGAGTTAATTTTGGATTTTTTCAGCATCTCTCTTTTAGGCTTTGTGCTGCATTCTTCTAGACAAATGCGTATTCCATGTGGGCCACTGTTCTGCTAAATGCTCTCAGTTCTCCTTTTGCAATCAAGATTATGTTGCTAAGGAGATTTTGCTTTTATTGGTGCCATTGATTTGTGTTAATACGTTTTGAATACCTCTCGGTATTCTTCCGTAGACAAGGCCAAAAGAAAAACTTCCCTGAGTTTCCCGATTTACATCACAAATGGAGCGGTGGTGTAATGAAGCCGATATAAAGTGGGCAGTTGAAAGGGAACTAAAGAAGGGCACTCAAGTGAGAAATGAAGAAATGTGCCGAGAGCGGTCTGCGGGCCGCCTCCGGCCCAGCTGCGGGAGCGGGAGCGGGCCGGGCCCGGCGCCGGGGCAGGGGGACAGCCCGCGCCTCTGGCCGCCCGGACCACCCACTCGCCGCGCCCCGGCCCCGCGGATTACCCGCT